>JAODAC010083505.1:0-42997 GCA_027575185.1 Mimaenictus wilsoni | reverse complement strand
AATATTAATTAATTCCAACTTAATACCTATTGATATTTTTTTGCGGCTGGACCTGTTCGTTTTTCGCCTGTTCAACATAATGTAAATATTAAAGTACAATTTAATCAATGTTAACTTCTAGAATTCTGAAGAATTCTGAGCGACCTTAGATCAAACCGACAATCTTATCTGTAATATCCTTGTTATTTGTAATTTTTGTTGATATATAAATGAGAGTATCTGAATACAAATAAATACATGTATGCTTCTTATGCTAAAATACATGCTAAATACATGTATGCTTCTTGTGAAATTTTTCTTTTCACACCTGCACCCGTATGCCTACACCATATGCCCCCGAAAAAAATTTAATCGTTGATTGCACGTGAATTACACCTGTACGCAAGTGCCTTCGACGCGCCCTATAGGGGGGCCGCCGCATTACCGATATAAAGCACACCGCCGCGCAGTCGCATCAAATTAAGCGCAGGCTACGCACTCACTGATCTTCTTCACTCATTGCTTCGCGCGGAACCAGCGAGCAATTCAGCAACGCCGATAATGCAACCTGCTGATGACAAAGCGCACATCGCGCCATGATATGATTGCGTAGTACATTACATCGGTGTTGTAAGAGCTAGTCATTAACAGATGGCGCTACCTAGGCGCATACTTTTTGCGCCCACTGTCCCCGGGGAAGTCGCGCCTGGCAATTTGTCTTCCTACGAATGGACATCACAGCGGACATACTGGCATGAATGCATTTCTTTGGTACGTCGCTCTTTTGTCGCACGTGGATATACGTCTGCGTTCGCGTATAAGTACGTGTGCGTTTATGTTGCCGGCAGCACGCGGCGACAAGTGACGGTCAACTACGTGGAAGGAATCAAGATGCTCTTCTCTGTTCGCACCTGTCCGAAAAATTAAAATGACCGTGTACAATTGCGATGCTCTGTACAAAGAATAGCAACAGATGACATTATTTCATGTGTTCAACTGAATACCTTTCAATTATATGGCATACTGCTTTTTAATCTTTCTAGCAGATGATGTAAGTCATTCCAGAATTTAATTTTATTCGTATACTATATAAAATAAAACAACATTTAATATGTGAAAATAAATTGATTCGAGTTATTGTATTTTAATCGGGTTGAAACTTTAAATACCTCTTTGAAAACTCTGAATTTACATATATGCTTAATTCAGCAAAATAAAAAAAGCATGGATATGGACCCTCACAGATTTCTACGGAATTTGACAGAAGCATAGTCAATAACTGAACCGCAGAAAAAAAGATTCGCCTTCACTGGTATAAAACTAGAAACTAATTATACTAAAACGAGACAAGACAACCCTCAAGCATTATTCTTAAAGAATGACCTTGGAAAGCAACTTTGTATCGACAAGATTTGTTTGTTTCAATTAATCCTGGGCGGTCAACGCCACTAGCACTGCGACCAGCTTTGATCTATTGTGCCTGAAGCAATACTATGGGCCAATAACGGATCATCTTAGAAAAGGCTAGAATCTCCTTGACCGACTTCCCTTTGAATTCAGCAAGGCTTAGCTGCTCACTGCCTAGCAAAAGAAAGTCTTTCCGGTGCTAAGGATGCCCAAGTGCAGAGTAGGTGCTCGGTTGTTTCCACCTCCGACTTACATAGTCTGCAGCTTGCGAAGTCGCCTTTGCCAATATTGGCTAGGTGGTGCAAGACCTCGGCATGACCTGTCAGTAGGCGAACAAGTAGCCTCATATCGCTTTTCTTCAGCTTTATAATTTCTTGGGCTCTATTGTGTGATACATCTAGCAGCCTCCTGGTCTGCCTAGGACCCTCCAGGCGGTCTCGTGACTAGCACGATGCCAATTCTTGATCCATTCCCTCACTGTGGACTTTGATAATCCACAGGTTGGTTCAGGGCCATGGATGGTAGTCTCTGCTGCCTTCTTGGCTAGCATATCCGCCCTAGATTGCATGCAATACCTTTGTGCGCAGGCACCCACTGAATTGTGAGTTTATTACCTCGCCAGAATTTCTTGAGAATATTTTTGCAGCTCCAAGTTGACTTGACTTACACTGCTCATCACGAAGAGCCGTTAGTGCCGCTTCACAGTTTGTCATGATACAGATGCGTTTACCCTTGTAGAACTTATTAAGGCACTGCTGGGCACATGCCTCTATAGCCATGATTTCTGATTGAGTTATGGAGGGGGCTTTATATCAACAAGATACCAAACTTATCTGGCAGGCAGAGAACAGGCATGGAGCATACTGCCTTCCACGCAGGCAGAGGGGGTTCGAGGCCCCGGGGTGGGAAAGAAACAGTGAATTAATTAAATTCAAATAATCCATATTCACACATCTACATTTTTCTACATGCAACAATTATACACATATCTACAAAGCATTCTACAATAAAATATATCATAAGATGCTACACACAAAACATTCTACAAATTACTATATACCACACAACATCAACATCATCCCAAACAACGTTAACATAAATACCAAAAAAATGTGAATACATATAATAAAATATACGTAAAAAATATATAAATATGTGTGAAAGGTCCTTAGAGGTCGATAGACGTTAAAATATATGAATTATTATTAATATTTATTGAATTATGCCAAAATAAATTAATATTTTACCAAAAGAAGAAAAAATGTTTAACGAAAACTAGTTTCAAACTACGAATAATGTGGATACGAGGAGAACTCTCTACCAATTGAGATGCTATGATTGCTTCTAGCTGCTTCATTTGATAACCCTGGAGAGTAATTCGGCTCATGGTGCAGATTCATTACACGCCGTCAAAATAATGAAACAAAATTAAAAAAATGATGCAACTGTACTTGAGTGACCGGCAACGTGACAAGTTACTGCTAGTTCATCGAGACAATATATTTTTTATTATTTTCAATATCATTTTCAATGACAACAGTACATAGTTACGTCGACTCGCTCTAGTATAATTGCATTCCAGTTATATTCTATGCGTCTACCAAATTACACGGATTTGAATTTATGTGGTCGAGTCCGTGTCTACTTCGGTTTCGGGCTTCTATGCCAATCCTTGCCTGACGAATATATTTAATAGGAGACGATGCAACTAAAAGAAACCTAGAAGAAACTAGAAGAAACTCCTGTAGCGGACGTGTAGGCATTTTGAAGTTACGCGCCTTCGTCGTGCGCACTCACTTTCTGCGTCGCGTTCGCTCGAGCCATCTCGGCTTTTGGGATGCATCCGATGCATCTGATGCATTTCCGGTAGTCGCTGCATCGATTGTCTGTTTCCGTCGACTGTTTAAGCTGAACGCGCATGGGTCTTTTCGTCGCGCAGTGGCATCAAGAACTGCCGTTTAATTTGTAAGGTTAGTAGCCACGCGGTTTTATGGTTTCTTTGAATACGTGCACTGTTCTAACGTTTAACTTGTCATTTTTAGGTACGTCTCACCGAACATCTTATTTTATTTGCGTGTTTATGCCGACCAATAAATTGTGTATGAGTAATTGTGTGGCGTTAATGGTTGTACCTGGCGACCGTACCTCAGGTTTCTTTCTTATATGAACCTACACCGAAACTGCTTAGAGATAGGCAGCACAACGTACTCCTTACGTTTCGGTACTCATGAGTCAGACAAAGGAAACCACGACGCGACTCCGGCAGTCTGACGGACGCCTTATAGTTCTGTGTGAAATAAAGTCAAACATTTCATGATGATACTTCTACTAATCAGAAATACATGAATTCATTCATTTGATTGTGATTTAATTTAGAATTTTGTGTCGGTTATTAGAATATCGCCTAGATAATATTACATTATTTCACTCATGTATAGTATTAGTCATTATTAATCTTAAGCTAAACTATGCAACATCAAATTATTATTTGTTAAACTCCTGTTAATAAAACGCACATTATTTGATACTATTGTACAGAATCATATAATCAATAATGCAGCGAAATGTAGGATAAAATACAATGAAACCGTGAATTATCGATTAAATTAATGCGAGCGCTAATTAATTCGCCGTGGTGGTGTGTATCTGAAAGCGCAGCGAGTTTGATCCACTTTTAGACACTAATTAGTGTTGCCATGGTTGGGGCTGTGATTTGTAAGGGCGCTGCAGCAGTGGGCGGCCACTCCGATTTTCCCCGCTCTCTGGCCCGTCTGCTGCCTGCTGCCTGCCACCATGAATTCTATAAATATTCGACGATTGCCGTCGTACGGGAAGACGAAAATCAATCGACGGAATCCGATTGACAATCGCACGTAAATAATACATATGCCGCATATGCCAATCATGCTCATTTGATTGACACGCAATGTGTGTACTTATCAAACGAAAAATATGCCCAAATTTTCAGTCGCACTGTTGGCTGCCGCCAACAATCGGCCAGCGCCTCACAAATGTCGAAGAAATCACGAAGCGGCGTATAAATGAGGTTAAGTTCGTGTTGTAACGGACGTGATTGTCAAATCAAGGATGACATCAATATATAAGTTTAATACATCGTTGGCTGCGTTATCAGATCGTAATGAAAATGGAACTTGACTTTTATCGGAGCCGTTGCGCAACTTGTGAGATTTTCATTTTGAGTCGGTCCACTCGAACGGGTCTGCAATATGTCGTGCGCAATTTGCCCGACTGTGCGCCAATTTGCAATCACGGTGCGCGCGTCTTTAGAAATATTTAATGATTACATCTTGTCGCGGATTTTGTTGCCATTGTATTCTATTGATTTTCGCTTCTCTGCAATGGATTATAATGTATTTCTTTGTTTCAGGTAAGTGCCTTTCTCAACGTCCCGATAAATATTCTATGCAACATGTCCAATATGGATTTTCTTCTGGTATTTATCAGTTTTCTTAATTCTTAATTATATATACAGCTGTGTTTTAGTCGATGAACGATTACAGGTTTCATATCCACCGATAAGAATTTAGCAGCGAGTCTTCCATCAGCGAGAGAAAATTGTCCCATTTAAAATAACCCGTAAAATTACATTTTGCCATGTAATAGATTGTCAATTAAATCCGTAGTCTTCGTTTTGTAATATCAGGTACTGGTTACAGGTAGATGTCTCTTACATTTGCCGGTCTCGTAAAACTGTATCAATCTGATTTACTGTATCAATTTATTCCCTATTTGTCTTTAAAATTAGTTCAATAACTTACAATTAATTCAATTAAATTGTAATACAATTAAATTTCTAAAATTATTCTTTATAAATTGATATGGGGTATCTTGAGTAGGTAGGAGATGTTGAACCACCGTAATAAATCTGTCACCTGACAGAAGAAAGTAATTCATTGCGGAAAAGATTTTCGCCACATTCTTTAATTGTAATTAAATGATCAATTTGCATTTGATTGAATTTAATTGAATGAGTCACTTTATTATCTACCGATAGAGGCCAAACACAATATGATTTTCTGGAACGCTGAATAATTTCTAACCCTTTTGTTGTTAATTGCCAAGAACCCAGTTACGATCAATCTGAATGACATTTACATTTGCGCATTTGTTGAGTTTTTTTTGTGACTGCAGTTAAATACTTTTTATCAAATGTAGATAGATCAAAAGCTGAAATGATCTTTAAATTTCTGCATATTAAATCTCGATAAGAAACATCCACTTTAATTGATCATTACTTGCCACCTGATTTTACAAAACGAAGACTACGGATCGGATTGTTCAATCTATAATTTATTAGCATCTCCAGTCTCGAATGTCAAATTTTAATTTTACATGTTATTTTAAACAGCACAATCTTATCTCGCTGATGTAAGGCTCGCTGCAAACTTCTTATCGGCTCCTATCCTACTCTTTGAGTCCCAATCCTATTTGTTGTATCTTAGTTTGTTTCTTCTTTCCTTGTTGGCTTCTATACATTATACCTCTCTTCTATAGCAGATATGTGTGTATATATATGTAGAATTGAGTTGGTGGAGAACAACCTCACCGACAAATGTAAAGAAAACAACTCGAAATCCACCCTAATACTGACTTTATGATCCTATTAGTCCCGCAGAACGAACCCAGTGTGGCGTACATTAGGGTCGCACTAATGTCCCGTTTGTACGAGTTATGCTAATGTGTTAATCCGCTGATCGTGCCTTTCCCTTTCTAAACGCCTAATTCCTAAAACCCCCCAAGCGAGGTTTAAACATCTGCACTCTATCAAACCGTGAAATTGTCACAACTTACAAATTAGGTAATTGAAATAACACTTCAGAAACATCTGTTTGTTGGGATTTAAATAATAATCTTGCTTACCGATAGAGTATCAACATTTCAAATCAAAAAACAACATCTGTTTGTGCTTCAGTTTTATAGTTGCAAAAAGGATAATTTAAATTACTTGTGCGATCCAGTAGTAGTTCAAGCCTACCTGGGCAACCTAGTGTTAGCGTCTCGGCTTACCACGTAGAAGGACGGGGTTCGATTCCCCGAGGTAGGCAATCCACCGGGTGAATATTATTCTCCCACAACATACCACAAACACTTATAACATTAAACATCCAACACATAAGATTCAACAACAACAACAATACAACAGACACAAAAATTGTGAACACACAAACTATTATGTAAATAACACAGCGGAAAGACCTCAGGGTTGAGCCTATAAAATATATACATTAATTAAATGTTCAAATTATCACAAATTATCAAAACATATATTTCTAATAGAGTTTTTTTTTTCTTCTAATTTATAATATATGTAATTTTCATCGCGCGGATAAAGCTATATTCTTCTAAAATAAATTCTTTGAAAAAAGAAGAAACCTATTTTTTGAACATAAACTATAAGTTTGTTTTAGTTTTAGTTTGGCTCCGCTAATTTTTCGGAACTAGTCATTTTATTCTTATGTTTATAGATTACTATCTCTATCGATTAAATTTAAGTGGATTTAATGTAACCGGTGCCGGCTCGAAAAAAATGAACTCACCCCCTAACGAAACGGTGAGCAGCTATTGAAAATATCTGGGTGAGCAAACAGTTCACTCGGCATTCAACCGACGATTGAGACACTTAAAATTCATAATGAAATTGATCGCCAACCGGTTTCCCGAATCCCATCCCCTTTCCCATCGAACGAAATCGACTACTGCAATCCCCAATCCGGCCTATCAATTGTTATTCTTTGGAGGATAAATGCCGAACAAACCTCGTATAATTTATCTATTCAGGCGGAATGTTGCCCGACGCAAAAGTTTCGGCAGGCGGAAATTTAGTATTTAAATTGATTTCGCTATCAATGGATGCGACCTCGTCAATTGATATCAATTTGAATTGAACGATTATCAATTTTACGATTTCCCGAATTTTCTACGAATCTAAAAATTCAATTCAAAGCGACTATAAATGCGCGTACCCATCTCTATGTTTGCCGACTTCTTGGGGTGCTCGTCGTGCGGGGGCGACCCGACCGACGGTATGTCCATTTAAGGGCGGTTAACTGCCAGTTTTGGTGTGTGTGTGTGTATGTGTGTCTGCTTTTGGGGGTGGCTGGCTGTGAGGTCGATGTCTGTGTCCGCTTTGCCTTCGTTTCCGAGCTTTTCACTTAATTATTGAAATTGTAGCCGCGGCGGCCGTGCAACGATCCGCCGCCGACCGCTATTTGAATGGCATGACAGCATGAAAGACCTATTTGCGGATGACTGATAGAGTCATGAAGTCTTTCATTGCCCACCGCACACTACCGCGCTAATTGATAATTCAATTAAATGCCGTTTCGATCAAAAACGAATATTCATCAGTGGGCCGGAAATATGCATCATTTAAAAATTAGGTCGTTTCATAATAGATTTACTGGAACGCTTATATTTTATGTATTTTATTTTGATATATTTGGAATATTAAGAAATTTGAAAAATTAAAATTAAGCCGATTAGGCGATAGAGGCCAAACACAATATGATTTTATGGAACGCTGAATAATTTCTAACACTTTTGTTGTTAATTGCCAATAACTCGCACCCAGTACGATCAATCTGAATGACATTTACATTTGCGCATTTGTTGTGTTTTTTTCTGACTGCAATTAAATACTTTTTATCAAATGTAGATAGATCAATGATCTTTAAATTTCTACATATTAAATCTCGATAAGAGACATCCACTTTAATTGATCATTACTTGCCACCTGATTTTACAGAACGAAGTCTACGGATCGGATTGTACAATCTATAATATATTAGCATCTCCAGTCTCGAATGTCAAAATTTAATTTTACATGTTATTTTAAACAGTACAATTTTATCTCGCTGATGTAAGGCTCGCTGCAAACTTCTTATCGGCTCCTGTCCTACTCTTTGAGTCCCAATCCGATTTGTTGTATCTTAGTTTGTTTCTTCTTTCCTTGTTGGCTTCTATACATTATACCTCTCTTCTATGGCAGATCTCATTATTTTCCTTTCTATAATTATAATTTTCCGTCTTATTTACATACGACGTGTTTTTTAATTAATAACACACACACACACACACACACACATACAATATTGCCAATATATGATATAATATGAATAGGAAATTTAAAGCAATCCTAAAATATTCATCTTTCGAATTACTTAAGATTAAAAATAGAAATCCCCAAAATGACGTATGTTATGTGTTGGTGGGCTTTATAGAGTGCTAAAACGCAGAAATATTTAGAATCCATTTTCGTTAATTAACCGCCCTCCGGAACCGGGCTGACGAGCCGATGACGGCGTCGCCGCCGGGCATCCAGAGTACGCAGACACGGAAACGCCAGCGGCGGTCGGAACACCACTGCCGCCGCGTACGCCTCCAACACAATGCGATGACAAGCCAACCACCCGAAAACAGCAGGTAGCGCCAAGCAATATAGCAATGAAAATCACGTGTGTCGCGACGAGAGGATTGAACGGAGGCGCGGTGGCTACAACCACGACTGCCGCCTCACCAGGCAATAAGTAAAGGTTTATAGGCGGATGAACCACCCCGCTGCCGCTGGGCGCGCCCAATGAAATTTCGTAGAGTGTTTGACTCTGTCAAATATTGAATTGTATTTATTATTTCATCACTTTGTGGTGTACGAAAATCTCGGGGCATCTTGCTTAATTACTCACAGACATAACAACATACAAAATTTGAATTGATAATTTCGCATGCTTGCACATGAGAGAAGATATTATTTATTTTAAACGGTTAATTATTTGACATTCCTTGAGTAAATTAGACTCACAGAAAGTTTCACGTCCTCGTCACTTTTTACATAGCGAATAATTTAATTCGTTTCATCGGTGATTGTACGAATCGATAAACGATTACTTAATCGCCGGCCTGCTTCCGCGTTGATTTATCTTTCATGTCTCCCAAAATACGGCGGCGCACCGTGCACAGCATCCGATTGCCATTGAAATACGATTTGTTTGATTTTTTGCGACGTGCAAACACGCCGCGGCGGCTCCCGTTTACAACTCCAAACTTTCAGCGCCAAGTCAAACAGACGGACGGATTACAGCATCACGGAGCGTTTTACGCCCGTTTCGCTAGTCTGCTAGACGCTGCCGGGACGATGTGTCGGCAAAGTGCTCGGAAAATTGTAATCCCATTGATGTTATTTATAATTATGTGATAATTGAGTCACGCAGATCAACGCGGTCGCTCTACAAACAGTTTACTTTCTATGATACAATGTGCTCTTAATTAATATCTAGTAGCATACAACAAATTCTTTGCTTTTTATGCCAAATATAGGGAGAGGGTTTCGGTGCTAGATAATAAGCACTTTCTTTTCAAACACGTCACTAAAGTACCTAATTCGAAGGAATTTTCATATAGAGTATGTACATTCAAGAGCATCGGTAAAATCGAGTTGTTATTTGATTGTCAATTATTCTTTATATGCCCGGTTCATGAATTTTAAAATATGGTTGTAGGTAATGTGAATATATTTGAATATCAAATGCAAATATTTCACATCGATTTTCCTATGATATATAAACACTTATTTCATTTATGAAATGGTAATCTTTTACATGATTTTTAACATTTTTGTAAATTTTAGTTTTGATGCTAAATTTGATATTTTGATGAAAATAATCAAAAAATAATAAGCATTTGAATATTTGCAATCTTTCGGAATCCTGTGTTCCAGAATTCATATAGGGAATTTGATATCAAAGTACATTTCAAAATAGAATATTATTTCTGGTTGCATCAAAGCATTGTTTTATTTTACATGTCACGTATTCACATTTTCATCAAACAGATGATTTTATAATGAATTATTATATAATATTTTATTTGACGATTTTACAGAATTCACAATTCAAATTCTGCCATAAAATGTTTCCGGTGCGTATGTTGAATACTAATGCATTTCCTCATCATGCTCAGGTTATTTGAATGTTTATTAAATAAGTATTACCAGATTTTTCCTTTTATAAATATTTAAGAAATTTTATTTTTCACATATATGCTACAGTACACAGATAACACAGCCATTATATCGCACAGCAATTCCATGAATAGAAATAGCGAATCACATAGAAATGAGGTAAATAACTGGCTTCAAAAATGACGTCAACCATTAACGAGAGAAAATGTATTCTATCATTTCTGTCCTATCGGATATAAGATTACTCGCCTGATATTACAATAAACGAATCTTTAGTCCAAGTGTCTTCTTTTATAAAATATTTCGGTATTGTATTCAACATCAAACTTTCATTCGCAAGCATATGCATCACACGTTAAGGCACAAACATTTTCGCCTGAAACATTTTCGAAGTTTCATATTTGGAAATAGGCGGTTTTATTTAAAGCCTACAACAAAAATGTATAAAACAATGTGCTGATCTTTACTTGACTCTACACGTATACTATTGGCTAATGCTACTAAAACACACTAAAAAATAAGGACTGTTGAGACAAAATCGCTTAAAATCATTACCAAACTTAGGCATCCCAGAAATCCTTTGCACAATCCCATGAATATGAAATGTCTGTATGAAAATTGCATTATATTCTCCATAGAACAAATCGTCTTAAATTTGAAACACCTCAGCCACTTCACCACCATTTCTACAACATTATAATTTAGCAACTATAATTATTTTAGCAAATATTATTCTATTTCTATAAGTTCGATGTTCATGTAATTATTTTGTTTGTTTGCAAAGAATACAGTACGTATTCTATTTTTTTCAATTATAATTATATTTATTTATTTTATTAGCCTGCAAACCAATAAAAATGATAGCAATGACAATATATTTAGTATTTATACGAAATCTTAATATTTATTTGTTGGAGTAACTAAAAAGTTCTTATGTTTTCCTATGATAAAGTTTAATTGAATGACAAGTAATTTAAATTAATAAATTAATACCTTACAAAGTCAACATTTAAATTTTTACAAAATGAGAAATCTATGTCACTCCATAAAATTTTGAAACCTGACTAGTTTTCATTGCAGTTTACTTTGAAATTAACACAGTTAACACGGTTAATTGATAATACCATGATAAATAGGCAAATTCATAAAATTTTCAGTAACATAGGTAGATTTTAGATTTTATTCCTTCCTGCTAAAATTAAATAAATAAAATACATTACTATCCCGGAAATTAAATTTATTTGTATATTAAATGTATTTCATTGACAAAACTTAATTAGAGTTTGCTTTATTAAATTTATTAATATTTCAAAATTAATGTTTTGGATATAATGAAAAGGAAGAAATAAATGAAATAGCTTTGAACATAGTATACTTATGGTTAGCCAAAATCGTAAGCCATTACAAAATGGCAAATCCCAGGCGTCGACATTTCGTTTGTGCAATGCCGGCACCGCAGCTAAAATTAGTGCCAGAAACTAAATGAGTCTTATTATTTGACACGCGCATCTGTCGCTTTCGCTTTAAACACTCTCTCTTCGCCAGCCACCGCCGCGAATCCAACATCACGCGAAAACGAAACCACTTCTCCTCTTCCTGCCAGCCCCTGTGCCACCTTTTTCGCACACGTCACTCTTCGCACGTCAGTTTTGCCCCCCTCCCCTCCACGCTCCTGCCGGCGTACATTTGTATCCCCGAGATTGTTCCGCACGTGTCGAGACGTGACTTATTCGCGACAATTACGCGCGCTTCCTGCGAAAAAGTCAAGCGCTGAAAAAGCGGTTGCCGGAGCAAACAACATACAAGCAAGCAGCAAAAAAAGCAGATGCACGGCCGTGATGAAGTGAGAGCGTTCGAGGAGTGCAGGGGGGGGGTTGAAAGACAGCGTCTGTACTCGGGTATTCGTTGCTTTTAATTGCTCGCGACGTCCCGGTAATTATTTATAAGCGTCTGATTCAATTATAGATTATGCGCGTCGCGCGAGTGTGTGATGTACGCGACGTCGCGTTAATAATGCAGTGTGAGCTTTGCCAGCTAGTTTTTAGGCAGTTTGTTCGCATTTTGCGAAATTTAATCGATTTGGGTTCGTTTACAGCGAGCTGTTTGCCCACGCTGAATAGTTTACAACCTGCACTGAGTTCCAATTCACCTAAAGTGGATGACAATTACTGGAAAAGTTCCGAAATCACTCTGTGTAATAGATTATTTAATGCATTATTCACTGATTCACAGCCTGGGTTTGTTATACAGGAGTTATTATTAGTTTGTCCGCAACTCGCAATTGAGAGTTGTTAATATTTAATTTCATTTAGAAGTTTATTTATGTCAATCGACGATGGCAAATGCGCTTTTATGGTTGTATTCATATTAAATTTTAAACATTTTAATGATTTGTAATGATATACCGCGATGTAGTGACAATTAAGTCTCTCATATCACTAAAGCACGGTAGTGTGGTAAATTTATGAATTATTAGTTTGAAGAGTTAACTTGAAGTGTAGAATCTTCTGCAGATATAGTCGAATCAATAAGTTTTACGAGTATTTGTTTCCACATTTCTGCGTATCGAGTGTTAAATTTTCAATATCGAAGGAGTATCGAAAATGTACCGATTTGAAGTTGGTAAAAAAATCCCTTAAATCCCTTACATATATTGTTTAAACGATCCAAATTAGGCTAAAATTTGCGAACCCCATTTTTTTCAATTGGTGTCCTAAAATGTCGATTAGGTTTGCAATTTCCAATGGTTCAGTCCGTAAGAGGATAATTAGACTCCATTATTCCCGGAACTTGAAGAGAGAGCCTCTTGATGTTTAAACAAATATTAAATGTATGTTCGGAGTGGAATGTACTGATGTAAAAAAATGATTGAGATGGTGCTGATAGGCGAAAGGGATAAATAAAGAGGTAATTAATGGAGTTTTGTATCAAATTAAACGGTTCCTTAATGTGCTTCCTAACATCATTAAAAATTTGATTTTTTGGATTTATTAGTTATTTTAATTTTCAACACACACACACACACACACACACACACACACACACACACACATTCTCGATATAAATAAACCCCGAAAATCGGGCAATCTTTTTTTTTTAAGATTGCCCGATTTTTTCCGTAATTCATATTGAATATACAAACTTCAAGATATTTAAATTAATGTATGGAATTTCGTTATCGAAAGTATTGAAAAACGTTCCTGGCGACATCTTCTTGAATCTTCAAAACAGTTTTAAAGATTTTCATTACATTCCTACGAAATTTACTTATTTATTTATTTTATTATTAACTTAATTAATTTATTGTTTACTTATTTGAAGTTCATATACTGGTTTTCAAGTTTCAGTTTCAAACAACTCGTTTCAGCACGAAGATGTGGAAAGTCGTACATTCTATGTCTCGGAACTATTGATAGTTATCGAATTGAAGAATTCATATTTTGGTCGACTATGAACCACGTGAAATAGTTTCATAGTTTCCCATGATTATGTTTTTCTCCTCTTTCTACTCTTCCAGTACTCCTTCATTCTTTCTCCATGTTGTTTTTTTCCTTCTTCTGTCCATTTTGCTCCAGTTCTGTTTAGAGAAATTTTCATCATGCGCTATTTGAAATTAGGGTTGGGGAATGGATCGATGTCCATTCCAGGGTTAAAAATAAGATTGTAAGACCCAGAGTGTTGGTTCATCCGCTCGTAACATGGAGACAGCCGACGTTTGCTGTCGTTCACTATGAATCAGACGCAGCCATCAAGTTTTGGTCCACCCCGGGTATTTAATTTCTCCGGTACTACCCATATCTGGGAGGCATTCCCCTATCTACCTGTGTAGCACAAGATCATACTTAACACATTCCCCAGTCAGTTCCCATCGAATAAGATTAGGGCAGTTATGGAAATTTTCAACCAAATATTTATTGCATACTAAATATTATATAAGTATATGGTTAGATGTTTATCTCCATTTATTGATTCTTACATGGATTCTGTCAAAGCTTCATTATGATACATTTAATGAGGTTATTTAAAGTAAAGCGATGAAACATATAGGACTGTTGATAGGAAATCCTCTTTGGAGTGTTACCAAAACCAACTTCTTCAGTCCAAAATATGTAGTACGTACTAACTTACGGACGTAAAAAAAATTCTGCGAAAGAGACTGAGAAATATCTTCCATCAACTTCAGAACGGTTTCCCTAGTGATCTCTCAATTTATTATGGAAACTCTTCTCATTCACATTTTTAACGATGCCAAGACAAATTAAAAATTTCTCTTAATTGCGAATGAATAAATTATTTTTAACGTATCAGGAAACCAGTTTCCAGTTACAGAATTTCCAATTTAGAGGTTATTTAGTTTTATGGGTGCGACTTAAACAACATTATCCTATATTTATTTTTATTCTTCTTCCTTTACCCACACAGTTACTGAATGAAAATAACCTAAAACCCCTGTAATTGTACAGAATTTTCTAGGTAACTTCGAACGTAATCACAGGGTCGCTTGCTGTGAGTGAAGGCAACCACAGATTTAATCGTGGTGTTCGTAAATTAGAACAATATTCATTGAATTGTTACGGGTTCCATTAGCTCGCCAATTAAGAGGAATGGACATTCTTCTATTATCAAGAATCAGGTCTAATTGAGTTTTCTTATTTTCAAATAGTCTTACTTTACCTAAAAACTTTATTAAAGTAATAATCATGAAAGCAAAATGAAATATGCATTAGTTATCATTACTCTCGACGTCGTAGGTCGTTAGAAGGGGACAATTTTAAGATGTTTCTAAGCAACAATTTGCTGGAAGAACTAACTAATTAAGACATAAATCAATACATCCCCAGGAACAATAATATCACTGTCAGGGCAATGAGAAAACAAGATTTACGCCCGCGTTAACTCGTAGCTCGTATTGTTTACGGGATTGTTAATTAGCGGGACAACATCAAAAATTATCCAGTGCCGCGACAACATCCGGCCATCGTCCCAAGAGCCACCCGGATTGCCAGTACGCGCCAATCGAGTCGGTGATTAATCCAATCGGTAAACAACTCGACTGTGCACGCGCACACCACCGCTTCCGATTGTGCTCCTAATTGCGCGACGTGCGAATAATGGCGCCGATGAAACGATCCTCAACGGTGCGAATTCCGGCGCTCGAGTGGCCGCGCGAAACGCGAACGACCGAAATAGTCGTGAATTGCGCGTGGGTCAGTTACGATTGCAAATTAATTGAACGCCGCAACGCGCTCTCTCTGGGGTCGAGAGCGGACGACCGACGAGGTGTCGATATGCGAGTGGATGGTGCTGCTGGGAGTGATCGGTCGTTTATAAACGAATGCTGGCGGACTTTATACGTATGCAGTGTTTTGGTTCCGGAGAATATATTTTGTTCCATTTTGTCGGGAATATTTCAATATGCTTTTTTTCCCTGATCAATGTGGGTTAAGGCGATTTCGATGTTGAGGTTAAGTGTCACGTATATTTCATTCCTAAATTTATTGAGTATTGTTTTTATTAATTCTTTTCCGTGAAACTCACTATAATTGTTATTGGAACCTCAAAATTTAAAAACTCCCTAATCGTATCACATTGAGAGGATCCTATGTGACCGGTACCACGACTTTTCCAAAAAAAATTCATGTTTTAGGTTTTTCTTTTTTTTTCATATTTCCCGTATTGCTAGGATTATTATGAATAGGTTCAACTTTCATGAGGGATAATATCGGATCTAAGTGCTTAAATGAAAAGTGCTTAAAAAAAGATATTTTCACGCTGAATCGATTGGTGTTTGATTTATAAACTTAGCAATACGGGAAATATGAAAAAAAAAATGAAAAACCTAAAAGTCGACATCTTTTGAAAAAGTCGTTTTTTACACAATACATATCTCAATAATTACCCAACATTGAGACGTAAAAACAATCTATATTTAATGGGAAATCGATCCGTACATGAATGAGCATTCTACAATATGCAGATTAGAAAATATTTTAGAACAAAGTCCTCTTAAGTCCTCTTAAATTTTAACGAATATTTCTCATCATTTCAGAAATCCCATGTTAATTTCCGAACCGTTACATCTATCCGATGTGTTTAAAACCTGTTTTGGCAGAGAATAAGTCGCTTGAGCGTATTTTTAGCGAATATTTCCCAAAATCTTCAAAAGCCCGTATTAACCCCTGAACCTTCGCACTTCCTTATCCTGTTTTAATTCCCAATAGCGCGAACATATTTATTGCTTTATGTTAAAGCAAAGAAAGAAGAAACAACTATCAAAAGATTCCTCCAACGATTTTTTATTCAAAAGTCAAATTATATATAGCATATATCTAATTAAGTATTCGACAATTTAGGGTTATGTCACATCATTGCAGGACGTGGGAGTTCCCGATTTGATTGCGCCTATTTTGAACGGTTTACAACAGCTCAGACCCTAAACCCTAAATTAACCCATTAAGCATATACAGAGTGTTGTGGTAACGTAGCTCGTTATGGCAACTGTCCATCAGGCAAGTGAAATATGATTAAAAGCGTTGGCAGTTGTTTCATGCATCGCGTTTCGGGCGCTGGGAAATAAAAACACGTTTATGGCTGGTGCGCGCATGGGCTTGGCGCGGAAAACTGCGTGCGGTCGTAGCGTTGTGTTTCTCGACGATTCGGTGTTTACTGCCGCGTTATAGAGTTATACACATTCTCGCTGCACATACTGTCCGCGACTGTTAATGTTTTAATGCTAATGCTAAGAAGTCGCCCATGTGCTCTGGTCGCATTTATGGCTGCTGTCTCTGGTAACCGGAGCAGATGAAATTATTTCGTCGCGATTTGGTCATGGTAAGCCGCGCGCGCGTGTGTGGCTTTTCAGGGGTGTTATTTTATTGTAAACCATCGTAAAATCAGTGGCAATCGTGTTTGTTTGCATAGAACTAAACGCATTTCCTTCGATAGCAGTATAAACAGGATTATAATTTTTAATAGATAACACTGAAATCTCACATGACATATTACTTTTTCGTGTATAATTATGGAAAAAATTAACTGCAAGTCCAACCAAGTGGTGCAGAGGTATGTTCTACAACTGCTTAATATAATGTCCCGGGTACGACTCCCGAAAGATACATACCAAAATGAATTCTTCTTATCAGTAGTATTAAAGCCCATAGCGACCGATTGACTCGGTTTGTCAATCAATCGCTACTAAATGTATTACATTTCATTTTATTGTAATAAGTGATCAAAAGTGATTTTTTTTCCGATTGCTTATTTTCTTTAACAAAATCAGTCTTTATTTATCACATATTTTCGGTTATACAACTCCTTTATTTGTTATATATTGTATAGTAGAAGGAAAAGAATGACCGATAACAGGTTAGTAGCGAGCCTTCCAGCAGCGAGATTAAATTAAATTTTGACATTCGATACTGGAGCTGCTAATATATTATAGCTTGTATTATTACAATCAGATCCGTAGTCCTCGTTTTGTAATAGCAGGAACCGAACGTATGTAATGATCAATTAAAGGTGGATGTCTCTTATGGAAATTAACATGCTGACACTACTTTAAAAATCATCACACCTTTTGATCTATCAACATACGGTAAAAAGTATTTAGCAAAACAAATCACAAAAAAATCAACAAATGCACAGATGCAAATATCATTCAGATTGATCGTGCTGGACGCAAGTTATTGGCAATTTACAACAGAAGGATTAGAGATTTCTCGGCACTCCATAAAATTACATTGAGTTTAACTTGTATCGATAGATAATAAAATGACTTATTCAAATTTGTTAAAATTAAATTAAATAAAGTGCAAATTGGTGATTTAATTACAATTAAAGAATTTGGTGACTATTTTTGCCGCAATGATATTTTTTAAGATATTTAGCTACCGACTTGAAAAACATTGCTTTGAGTAAAAACGTTTGAAAATTTGCTAATGATCAATTCAATAAATAAATAACTCGTTTGATACAACTTCGTTATTTTATGGACTTTTTATTTAAAACTTGCATCAACAAATTTTAAGGTTTTTTTAGATAGTGTCAGATGAATATTTCCGCTTAATGCCCTTTTAATATTGATACCTATACTTTATACGAGACTAAATAACGGAATACATTCAATTTCTCGGAATTTTAAACGTTTTCATACCTTACTTCTGGCACCGAGGCAGAGAAAGTCTCTAGAAAATATAATCAACTAACTGTAAGTCAACGCCATCTTATGTGAAGCACATACACCACATTAATAAATGGCCATAACATCAAGTTAATTAATTTTAAATTGTTTCCCATATTCTTTAACCTTTACGGAAAATTGCTATCGCGATCGCGATTAATTAATCATTCTGCATCTCGGCGAAAAAATACGCTCCGCCACGCAGAGCTTCCACTCAAGAGCTGTGGCAGGTGATTGAAGCAAGGTTATGTTTAGCCCACCATAAAACGTTCAATTTCCATTGAATCGCCATGTATTGAATCGAACGCAATCCATAAGTCTCCATTGATTTCAAGCACTCTCTGCCGCTAGTCCTCTTTTTTTTCGCTTATTCTTTTCTTGTTGTATTCTTTCATCATCGCCATCATCATCGTCTGCTTGTTAGCCGCTTAGAGGCCGCGGCAACGAAATAAAAGTCTACAGGTCCTCGCATCATAATCTTGTCATTTACACAAAGGCGACATTCCCTGCGTCTGGACGCATCCATCTTGGCGGCCATGGCCACGGGCGCTGAACGCAGCCGGATACATGAGATGCAAGGGGACGCAGTGATGCCGGGCCCTGGCTATCGTTAACGATCAACGGACAACTATTATGTCTTATTAATGGATCTTTTCGATTTTCCATAATGGCTTGGCGACCTCTGCGTCTGCTTGCCCGGTCGCGAAAGCACATGCATACGAGTATGCGACTCTACGCGAGCACGTACGAATTATGATGAGATAAAGTCGATTGGCAGACAACATTACACATTCTACCACAACAACATTGTTTAAAATTTTAAGAAATTATTTGAGCTATTAAGATATTCTTATTAAAGTTATTTTATGGAGTAATACAATCTTTTCTTGTGTTGAAATATTTTATATTTTAATTTAAAAGCAGACACATAAACATGTCACATTTTCTTAGGTGAATGAAAAAATAAAACGTTCACATGACGATATTTAATTAGTTTACATCCTTTTATAGATTATAACGATTGTTTTAATTGAAATTCCATGGCATTGGAATGAATAGTTACGAAATTTGCTTCTTTCGACATAATATAACGATTGAGGGGAAATTAGCTATAGTGGAAGAATAAAAACCGAAGATAATTACGAAATATTTTATGCTTTGCAGGGAAATTGTACATATATCAGAAAATAAAATAAGATTTTAAATTTAAAATAATGTGTTAGGTTTGCTTTGGTGTTTCGATATCCCCGATTAATTGAGTGCACGAAAAGATTAAATGCGCGTTTAAGGTATTAATTGTGTATCGATACTTTTTGGTATCGAAATTTCAAGTTATCGAAGTATTGATAAGCACCTATTATCAATACCAAGTTGGTTAAGTATATAGAGATCGAAGACTCGTTTCTATCATATCGCTGGTATAGAGTCTGTTATGATATACAAATGTAATCGATTATAGGATATTTGCCCAAAAATAATGAAATACGATCGCCTAGATATTTCCTTTAATAGTCGCTCACAAAAGATATTTGATAGAATGATAAACGAAGATAATTCCGAAATATTTTGTGCTATGTAAGGATATTGCACATATATCAGAAAATAAGGATTTGAATTTATTGCATTGTTTTAGGTTTGCTTTTGTTTCAATATCCTAGATTAATTGAGTTCTCGAAAAGATTGAATGGGCATTAGGTATTAATTAAGTATCGATACTTTTTGGAATCGAAAGTTCAAAGTATCGAAATGGGGGCTTGTCAATTCCAAGTTGGTTAAGTATATATAGTATAGAGACCGAAGACTCGCTTCAAACTTTTCGCTAGTAGAGAGGATATTTTATGATATTCAATTGTAATTAATTCTAGGATATTTGCCGAAAAAATATGAAATACGATCCCTTAATATATTTCATTTAATAATCACTCATTAAAGATGTCTGAAAACCCGAAGTTTTTCAAAACGCGGTTTTTGAAAATTCAGGTTCTGTTTTTATGAAAATAAGGTAAGATCTCGAACTCCACAGTTCACCAACACCGAATAAGAAGAACAGTATATATTAATTAACATACGGGGAGATCTGATCAGCCGGGATGAAAGCGAACATTGTCGGAAGTATCCACAAAAATATTAATGGAGTCTGGTAGGGTAGAGGGAGTAGCATCAGAAATATAATTGGAACTTTGTCTGGGACTCTACTACGGTGGGTTCTGAGGGTAAAATACCCCCACAATTCATGAAAAACTCTCAAAACCATTTGAGAGTAAGAGATGCAACCATAAAGAAGAATATTTGAAAGAGTCTTCTGTCACTTGTTGATAGAACATGTTGAATAAATTTGTTGATGAGTAAAAACACAATTTTTTTCACAGTTTTACAAAATTAATTTATTTTTGTACAATGTACATTTCGGCTTTCGCCATGCTAAACGACCACACGGACATTGCAATAAACACCCCACTAACCAAAAACATTGTACCTCTTAGTAGTTAAGCTGCTTTTTGTAATTTCTGGCTTCAGTACCTGATGATGGCGAAAGCCGAAATGTGCATTGTACAAAAATAAATTATATTTGTAGAGCTGTGAAAAAAGTGTTTTTACTCATCAACAGAATGAAGAAGTTGGTTTTAGTATTTATTATATATGGACAATTATTTACAGACTATCAAATTATGTTCATAAGATGACATTATATATGGTACATGCTATCAAAACGCATAAGAGAGTTCGTGGAACCTCTATATAAATACCGATAAATTAGCCAACAAATTTCCGACAACAAAACAGAATTATGTATAATTATAACACTGAAAAAACTCTCCCAACACAAGTAATTAGGTGTATGGTATTGTGTAAGAGAGCATATCTTTCTGATCATATTACTTGTATGGATTAATTATTATGGATAGTAGTATTATTATCTTTTCTGAAACACTAATCCACCGTTTAGTTATTTTACAACAACATAACTATTTGTCGATGTAATCATATTTATGTGAATGATATTAATTATATGAAAATAATAAATATATTAAGAAAAATGTCACCATAAAAACTTAATAATTAACAACACGAATTGATTTTACAAAAATAAAATAGAATCCACGTCCATATTGAAATTTTTCAAGACCTTAAACAACGCAAGAAGCATTTAAAACTATTATATAATATAGCACTCTCTAATGCAGTTTAGGCACAAATTGGCCACGAGTAGACTTCTTCAAAAAACAGGAGAAATACGGAATATACAGTATGCAAACGTGTACGAATGATTTTTCACACCGGTTAAATGATTTAGCTTTAAAGTGAAAACCGATTTGCGAAGCAAATTTCCCACAATTATTAAACAAAATTTATATCAATTATATTAAATCATTCTATAGATCGAGAGACACTATGCAACACTGTGGAAGAATTCGGAGCCAATAACAAATCAATCGCAATCACTAAAGAAACGCTCGCAGCCACGAGGTCTAGAATTAAATTTATGGGGGAGATCTCAGAACCCTTTGAGGACAAAACAGGAGTAAGACAGGTAGATGGGCTGTCCCCACTGTTCTTTAACTGTGTACTAGAGAAGGTAATGCGAGAATGGCAGAAAAGAATGGAAGACGGACATCCTTCAGAAGGATAACCTTAAAATTGACAAAATCAATCGCAATCCCTAAAGAAACGCTCGCAGCCACGAGGTCTAGAATTAAATTTATGGGGGAGATTTCAGAACCCTTTGAGGTCAAAACAGGAGTAAGACAGGTAGATGGGCTGTCCCCACTGTTCTTTAACTGTGTACTAGAGAAGGTAATGAGAGAATGGCAGAAAAGAATAGATGACGGACATCCTTCAGAAGAATAACCTTGAAATTGACTGTCTAGCTTTTGCAGACGATCTGACAATACTTGCAGAATACATGGAAGACGCAAGAAGACAGCTAAATATACTGAAAGAGACCGCAGAAATGACGGGACTGCAAATATCATATGAGAAGACAGAATACATGACCAGTAGGAAAGATGTTCCAAGACAGAGCACGACAAAATATGGGAAAATTCAGGTGGTTAGCAAGTTCAAGTTTCTGCGACCCTAGCAACAACAAGAAAAATAGAACTAGCATTCCAGTTGACAAAAAATATATACAATAAGAAGTCCATATCTATAAATGCAAAGTTAAGGCACTACAATACCGTTAGTAAACTCGTGGGCATATATGCCTCAGAATGCCTTACACTAAACACAGCCAGAAGTTAGAGGAGGTAGAAAAAGCGAAAGAAAAATTATACGAAAAATCCTGGGATGGAAGTATGAAGAGGGAGCATGGAAACTGAGAAGCAATAGAGAAAATATCAGACACGATGACGAAAAGAATAGTAACCTTCTGCGGACACATCAAAAGAATGAACGAATGAACTGACAAAAAACTTCATTTTCTTCGACAAAAACACAACTAATTTGGGGATTCGGGGAAACGGAAAATAGAAGACTGGAGCAAAATGGACAGAAGAAAAAAAAAACAGCATGGAAAAAGAATGAAGGAGTACTGGAAGAGAAGAAAGAGTGGTCCATAGTAGGCCTAGATAGAAAAAAAAAACAGTAAACCAAATATACCAGAACTGATAAGTTGAAATTTAATTTCTGTGAAATAGTGCATTTCAATGCTCTGATCTATTCTCCATTAATAATTATAAATTTGCGAGGGGGGGATACAAAGAGTCTGAAAATATTTATTAAATTATATCGTTGATCACATTACTTGTAATTAAAAAAATAAATATCTCTAAAGAAAATGAAATGTGTGTCGATATAATTTCATTTCTAGATGGCATTTCTGGCGTTCCTAATGATCATCCGAACTATTATGGATAATAGTATTATTATCTTTTCTGAAACACTAATCCGCCGTACAGTTATTTTGCAACAACATAACTATTTTGTCGATGTAATCATATTTATCCGAATGATATTATGTGAAAATAATAAATGTATTAATGAAAATGTCATCATAACTACGTAATAATTAACAACTCGAATAGATTTTACGAAAATAAAATGAATAAATATATTAATTTCAAGAAGCATGCAATGTTTAATATAATCAGGGACGTAGATGAACGTAATTAAATAGTAAAACACGCTCAGTGGCGGTATCTTCACAAATGGTAGATTTGCAAGCAGGAACGCCGGCGCCGCGTCGAGCGTAATAATGATAATGATAATACCGGCAATCGGATTATGCTCATCACACCTTCATCCTGCCCGCACGCTCCCGCCTCTCCATCGACCACGGAATAAAATATTAACGCGAGAGGGGTACGCGACGGCGGGACAGTGGCTCTCGGATTATTATTGACGTCATTAAAATGCGCAAAATGCGAATTTCCACCTCTGCCGGCAGACGCGCACTTTTCATTTTCCGCACATACGGACGGACAATGCGCATCATCGCACTTCGCGCCATATTTTTATCCATTCTACGTTGCAAAATACTAAAAATTCTATGGCGTTAACCCCGAAAGGGGAAAATTGTAAATAAAAGAATACTTTATGGCGGCAAAAAATACTCAACAAGGGATTTTCTCTACGGATTAGTTTTGTTATTGGTTGGAAATGTATTTCATGATTTTATGATGCGTTTCGAACAAAACGCAACGGATATAAAAGCGAGCGTTTTTTTTTAGTTCCTGACCGGGCTTTTAAAGAATATACCCACGCTTATTTTACAGTTAATGGTAGCCCAACAAATGTACTCGCATTTGATTATCATTTTATTGCAAAAAATAATAATACAAGTAATATAATTTATAGGTTGGTTTGTTTCCGGGTAAGCTAGGTTGTTATAAATATACGTTATTAATATTTTAAAACTTATGTTTGATTGATTCGAAATTGTAAGCTTACCGAATTTCATTTAATAGCGGTGAACGAATAAAAGTGGATTTTAACATTTCCGAGGTAGCAATTAATAGTTTTATGGAAACTGCAAATTTGTTATAGATGTTCAGCGCTGTGATGCGTTGATTTCTGGTCACCATCAATATTTGAATTTGCCGCCCTGTGCGCCATTATAACGAGTCGCGGTGGCCAATTGCGCGACGCTACTGAGCGTCGTTTGGCGCGAATTACGTCGTGCGCGCCCTCGACTTGACCTTGTTCTGATCTGACCATGGCGCGAGTAGGTGGCTTGTAAGTGTTCGTGTGTCCTTCAATAAAAGTTTGTTAAGATTACCAACTTGTCGATGTGAGTCTATCGGAGAGTATCTGCCTATTAATTTAGAGCTCCTGGATAGAGTCGCCAGTGCATATAAATAATCGAAACAAAAGACGTTAAACATGCGAACAATAGAGTTGGTTTCGAATGAGCCACGTAATGCAAATATCCAGGTTCGATTCCTGGTCTATCTAGAAATGAGATCTCGCGCTCATCGCTTTTCCAAGTGTTGAATAAGAAGAAAGGTAAAAAACGTAAATGCTTATTATCGTAATTTTTCAAAAGGCATGAATACCTTATACAATCGATAATCATCAAAAAGTATCCACAAAAATATGAACTGGGTCTGGTATGGTAGAGGAACTAACATAGGAAAAATAATTGGATCTGCGATTATGATTCTCTAAACAATTTGAGAGTCGGGGATGCTATAAGTCTCCAAAGCTCTTCAAAATATCAAAAAAGCAAAAAAGTAGCCAGGAGAAAAAAGCTGGATAACGGGGGTATAAATAGAATATGGAACTCTGTTTAGTCTGTTAGCCGGATTTGAACGGTGGGCAGTTGATGAAACAAATAAAATACACTCTTAACCGTCGAAAATTGATTTGAAGTGGATACAAAACAATAATGGATAGATACAGAATGATAGCTATCAGGAATATGTGAAGGTTTAAACGACAATTCCGTAGCAAACCAAAGGCAATAGCGTCAATTAATCTGATTTGGACTCCTACAGATGATGCCCGAGGATAGAACACCGAAACCGGGGTAGTCCCACAGACAAATGTAGGCTAAATAAAACATTGAATTTAGGAATAGTCCAATTCGGCGTAAAACCAAATCTGAAAAACAGTAACAACATCAGCGTTTTGGATTTTAATAAAATTTAATATAAATTCATGGGGGGAAAAGGTAAGTGTAAGAGTGGCTGAGTGAGGTTGGAAGGGGGGGGGGGCAATTTTGAAGTTGATAATAAAGCTGAAGGAAACTGCGCGGACTCCTACTTACCATCAACTGCGAGGAGGCGTCAAATTGAAGCTACCTAGGGAGTGAAGGAGGAAAACGCCGGGCAGAAGGAGTCCGGAGTAAGGATAGGGAGTGAAAGTGCAAAAGAAGTTTAGCGAGTTTGATTATTTTTTGTTGAAATGGTATTTATTTAATCAATTTTTGTTTGAATCGTCATTTATTTGAATATAATCTGTTATGAAGGATATTTCATAATTTTTCTTCTTCTCGAACAAGTTTACCCGACGACTGTCAATCGTCGATCTTCGGAAGCGATGCTCACCAACACAATATAGTTACAACAATATAGAAGTTAAAAATATGCTGCAGGTTATTAAAATTGTTATTATCAGTTTTATCAAAAACCACAACCGTATTTACAAAAACCGAAAGCCTTGTGGTATTGGTATTCAGATATCCTAATAAATACACGAGGACTTAGAAATGGAAGACTAAAACAAGAATATAGTCAAGATAGAAAAGATGCAATATAAAATCAGTTAGCTGCCATTAAAGCACAATTATTGTAAAAGATTACATTAGGTAAAATCGCCCATAGACATTTGTCTTTGTTAAATATTATAACGACCTATGAAATACATTCCCCTTCTGAATTTATTTGTGAAAAGACCCTCAAATAATTGTATACTAACCAGAAACACGGTTTCACGCAGCTTCAATCAAGAGTGGTTAAACTTCTAATTTCGTTGCATTATATTTCGAATTGAGATGGTCAAAATTAGACATGATGAGCTAACTTTAAAGAATTGACTACATTTAGATTGAGCAACAACGGCATTAATTGTGTGAAACGGCCTGAATCTGTTTAATTGCATACAATTACACGCTAATGTGCTTAATAACCACAGCAGGTCGTCATACATTTTTGCGTCATAGCACTTTGATCTAGCCAACTTAAAGTAAACCTTTAAACTCATATTTGGAATAGTATGTGAACTTATACAATAAGAAACTAAATAGCACGTCTTGCTGCGCGTCCATGTAATATACAATATATGTCGGTAGGAGTCATGCGCTCTTTTTGTTCTCCGCATCATCTGCTGCTTGTCGAGTATCTTGGGTCGACGGTCGCCGGACTTTTGTGGCAATGAGCTGCCACGGCGGGCATCCCGCAGTGCTCCAACACCACGCCAATGACCCGCTGTGCCAAATAATACATAATCCACATCAATCAACTTTAGATTAGTTTTAATATCTTCGCTGTTATACCCAGATCGTCTCAGGTCTTTGGTATTCATCTCTTTTCTTCAGACCAACAGGAGGAAGCTGGTGGCAGCACGAATGGGTATAAGTTTATTAGGGAAAATAACCGATAAGAAGATTATACTGCAAATTATTATTCGGACAAACATTTTTTAAGAGAATTTCACACCCATCATAGAGTAAGAATTGTTATCCAAAAGGCTGCAACGTACAATAAATGCAGGTGATTTTGATTTGGTGGCAATTGATTTCTGAAAATATACGACTTTCATACGACAGTGAAACCTGCCATATTACAATAGAAATGCGTCCAGGTCCGTTGGTTTACTTATGTACTTATGTAATGTAAGTTAACCTGTATTATGTGGAATATTCCTAAAAAGCAAACGAAATGAAATATTTGTATATAACGGAATATTCAATATAGATAAGGCGCCGTTCAGACCGCCGCTTCGTGGTTTTCTTTCTCTGACTCATATAATAAAAGGTTGTTTCTTCGAGTTTCCTCATCTCCTTGTACGTATATTCATCAGAAAAGAGTAGGCGCCATAGAAGCCCGAAGCCGAAGTCGGCGGTCTGACTGACGCCTAAATCATGGGCATCGTCATATATGGCGAAAGGAGCCCGAGCTCCCTCCAGGAACCATGTAATTTTTTTTCGATTTTATCGCAACGCTGACTGATAAAAACGATTTTTGGCTGTTTGATATAGACATCAACAGTCCCCAACCCAGAATCTGTGGGCCATCTGTGGGCCTAGTGACCCATTTATTAATTTTAGGGGACCCACTTTAGTTTAAGGGGTCTCCATAGAAAAATGGATACATTTTACTTTGATATTATATCAGTGATCCTATCGTTCGTTTATTATTCCGATGGTGGTTGATTTTTATCCACAACCGAAAAAGCCGATACCTGATATAGTATATTTGTAATAATCATAGGCCTTTCCTGCTAGCTTCTAGTTGCTATTCAGATTTTGAACCTCCAATATTTTTACTTTGTTCGGTATTCTAAAATTACAACTTTTTTATCAATAGAAAAAGTTGAATTTGATTGAATTGCGAAAAAAAATGTGACCGTTTGATTAATCCTAAACGACTAATATGCAAATTAAATCTCTAATTAATTGCCATCTCGGCAGACTTGCTTGCAAGCATCCCAGACGGAAAACAGGAGTTTCAATTAGAATTAGAAATTCGGCTACATATTAGCAAGAAACGATGGGATTAATGGGCCTCGCCCCCCCGGTTACGCCTCGAAAACGAATGAATATTCATATCCTGATTGCGAATCATGTTAGGCAGAAATGCAGCCCGGCTCTTGATTAAACTCCGATCACAATCAAAGTTACAGCGCCCGGCGCGGCGGTTGGCGGAAAACAATCACCAATTCGCCGCAATTCGACGGTGTTTTACGCAATTCGCTGCGTTTTTGCCGCACGAATACCGTTAGATTGGCGACAGCACAATGCGTTTTAATTTGCGCGCCTAATTTGCGAGCGCGTAACTGTTTACCGATTCGCGCCGCAATCTTATTGCATTAATGACATATTGTTCACCGCCACCGACAGGCTACGGCCACGCGCAGCACACTGCCGCCGCGCCAGCGCGCTAATTACAAATATTAATTAAAAACGAATCCGGCCATCGCATCACGTCGATAACTGGACTCGCGTGCCCATCGCCGGTGGTGGCTCAACGGCAGCAGACCGGTCGTCGCGCTTGACGCAGCGATTTTCCTTCGGCCCGCCGCTGGATTTCCACGCCACACTCATCAAGTGATTAATAACTAATACGTAATGGACTAATGAGTGCTTGTAATGTATGTTCGCTGTGTTGAAAAAGTGTAGAATCATTAAATCTTCTCAGATATTTAAGATAGTTTAATAACGTATTATTAATAGTCTCAATGTGTATTAATAGAATCATTATTAAAGTTGGTAGCTATTTGTCTCATCATTGTTGACCTAGAAATATGTCTTGAATTGAATTACTACTACTATGTACCCAACATTTAAATCATACATGAAGTAAACACATATTCAAATGTATACCTGAAATTATAAACTATGTATATGAAATTTAACATTAAATATTAAGATAAAGTAACATGTGTTGTGTTGTAATATTTCCAATTTCAAACATTACATTTCTTTACTATTGCTCTTCGGAATAACCAAACACATTATTAACCCCGAACAATAGTATTACAATTGATTAGTTGTTTCGGAGTCTATTCCGTTTTCCATTTTCAACGCATTTAACTCAAAAGCATTCCGAGTAGAAAAGTTTTCATTGTGTACATTGGGTAATTCGCCACATTGCGAACGATGCAAATTGCGCTCCGAGGCTGACTCATCGAAAAATCACGACTTTAGCTTGGTGGTGGCTTCTGGGAAACTGCACCGAGCTTGAGCACATCGCGCATCGCCAAAGAAAACCATTGGAGGCAGCTGAAGCTTAATAAGGTTCGATGGCAATCTGAACCATCGGGTTGACATTCTCGTCTCCAACGTCGGCGTCGCCGGCTGCTGCCGCGTCCCTGTGACAAGCTAATGATGCGATATTTTGCACGACTCGCGGCGCTATTAATTGAATTCTCAGATTTTGCCACCGGGCTGTGGTAGTAACGCGTCTAAGGCGTATTGTTACATGTGTCCGCCGCAGCCACATCCTGCGGCAGAACTGGCGGCCATCTTGGCCTTCTACAAAAGTGCGCGCTGATGATGATGATGACGACCAAGGCGACGACGATGTGCGCCACACCTATGGACGATCGGATGTCATTGAGCAATGGACTTGTAATTATCGATGCATACTGCGCGCCTTGCACTGGATTTCACACCTTCGGCCGCGGCGCGCGATGGGACGCAAATGGCGCGCTCTCCTCTTCGGCCGGCCACTCAATAGCCACGGCCGCATTGTTCGCCATTGTTCATTAACACTATAATTAACAGGCTCGCACGCCGCGCAACTCTCGGGCGCTGGTTATCCAATAATTAATGGTCTTCCACACGCGCATAGACACGTTCGGCGTATGAAGACGCAACACATATCCACCTGGTGATCCTGGCGTGTTGCTTTCACGTTGCACTCATCTTTTCGGCGGCGCACCGACGATGCAGAGTATTCTGCCAACGATGAGAAGTTAGCAGCCACTGACAAGTTCCAATTACTTTTCATATGAGCATGGGACGACATAAACGTCATTTGGGATGGATTATTGAGCAAATAAAGGACATATATAAAATACTGTAACGAAGAGTATCTCATATGGATGTAGCTGATAAAAATAAAGACCGGAAACATAATAAATATTCTGGGAAAAGATTTATGAGGAGGGGGAGAGAAGGTAAGAAACAAGCAATAAAAATGGACGGACACTAGGCGTGTCAAAAATATATCGATATCGAAATTAAACACCATCTGATTTACATGGTTGCAGATTTAATTCTTATCAATACTCATAGGGGTGGCCGGAAGGTATTTAATGTACGTATTGTCTGAATCGCAAGATTAACACTTTACAATTAAAAACAATAATATGAATATTGTCATGTATTATAGTTATTCACTTATTTGTCGGAAAGACAGACCGCAGAACTAACAGATCAGTACCAATCAAATGTACGTAAATTATTTATATTATTTCTATAAATATCGATTTATCGTAATTTCATGCTTAAATATGTAGTTTTTAATAATGTCCGTATTTGCCTATAATGATATTGCCACATTTTGTTAGAACACTATGGGGTTACAATAGTGCAACATCAATATATCCGAGATACCATATTCATATCCGAGATTCCATGATCTCTGGAAAATAATGTAACAGTAAAAGTCCGGAAAATAACTTTTAGATGGCGTTACGGTAGAATTTCGATTTGATCGATATTGATAATGACGATAATGTCAAGACGATATTTCGATATCGATAAATCGAAAAATTAAAAATTCGATAAAGATCGATATTTCATCATCGTCAGACATATGGGCGCCTGCACAGAATGAAACTATGCTCATTCACAGAAATCCACAGAATAGGAAAGTCCCAGATTAAGATGGAGAAATGAATTCAATGACTTTTCACTCTTAGATCGAGTCTCTAAGTTTGTTACTTTTAAAGTTAGTTTTGATTATTTCGAGACCAACTTCTGTTTTTGACTAAATATAGAGAATTTGACATTGGTAAATAAATAATGTATAGGTTCATTACCGAAGGAAATGTGAATCGGGGTTATTTGAGAAATTGTTGTTTCACTCAATTTTCGATCACACTGCACTCCATTAGTAGGTTGTGAAATGACTCCACTCTCGTTACGCTGTTTCGTTATGGTATTTTATGAAAGAACTTCTTCGGTTTTTAAAGACGTATCCTTCCGGTCCAAGTTGCCACAATGAATTGATTGAAGGTCTACGCTGGTGTTTGCTATCAGTTTCCAGTGAGTCGAGAGTCTCAATTCCTACCAACTGCGCCACGAAGATCCCGGGACCCCTCGTGGCGCAGTTGGTAGCGCGTTGGGCCGGTATGGTTCAAAGGTCGCCGGTTCAGACCCGGTCGGGGGCTTCAAATTGTCTCTTTCCGTGTTACATTTAAATTTCAATTAATTAATTTCTTTGTAAATTCATTAATTGTGCTAAATGATTACGTGTTCTTCTTTGATATGTCAATGCTAGCTAATCTGGGATCGTTCAAACAAGACTGTATGATAGTAGTTGTGTGAATTAGTTAGGAAAAATCATTACTAAGTACTTGCTCTGAAATATGTAATACTAAAGCAATAATAATACAATAATTAATACACTAAATTGCCAAATTCAATATAACATATGTAATCAAGAATGCTTTCGTCGTGCTACTTTACCTGAATATAGATATAGTTTTCTGCTGTTTTCCAGCAATGCTCGTGATTAAAAAATGCTTAGGGGTATGATGCCATCAGCTGGTAGGTTATGCCCAATCTGCTCTTCCAATATACTTCTCAGGTATACTCTCACATTCTGAAGTGGCGCGTATGCCAATTCTGAACGGATATTCGCCAAAGTACGTATGTCCAGGTTTGAACAGAAACATGCAATTGTTTGTTTTGCGCCTGCAATACCTTCAACGAATAATATCAGCATTCTCAGCTTGTTCCCGTTTAGACCTACTGCTTGACATGTCTATAGCGGCTTTAACCAGAATTATTGTTCTGCTTACTATCACATAAGGATATATCTTTCCAAGTTATCCTTATCACTCTAAAATACTACACTTTGTCTTTCTATGCTACAATACGATGACCCCAACATTTAGTTATGACAAATTTATGTCCAAAATTGTTTTTAGTGGCAAGAAATTAATTCGCTGCTAACTTCTTAGCGGTCCCACAGGCTTTGCTAGGACGTTAATTATGTGTTACTTTTCGTCGGGCGTGTGTGCGCCGCGAAACGTTCAATCACGGCGTACTCATTTTTCCTCATCGAAGCTGCACTCGCACGATTGCCGTGCGCACATTCTGCCACATCATGCCAGACGCCCTTACCCATTGCCTTCGCTTGCATCATTTCGGTACATCGTGCATGGTGCGTTGGCGAAAGGGCTGCAATTCTCGAACGGTGGACCGCCGTCTCTCACAACGCCGAAGGTGTGATGAACGCATTCTCTCACCTCGTGAACGCGCCGCGTATTTAGCCGCCAGCCAGCAAGCGAATCCTCTGGGAAGAAGTGTTGGATTGCACTTCCCGTCGCGTTGCCTAGCGCGACGCGTACGCGCGTGAAACAAAAGCGTCGAAGCGGCGCACAACAGATGCAACGAGGAAGAAGAGAAAGAACGGAACGCATGTATTGTGCGGTCCTTCAGCACTCTTGGGGAGAGTGACGTATGAATGAGGGTTGATTCAAATGCATTCCAGACTAGTTAGCTATCCTTCGAATATTCTAATTACAAAAATCTACAAATGCCACCGATTCTAATTTTAAAAATCTATATTACCAATTTCATAATTTAATTACTTCATTACTGAGGACATTCAAATGTCAGGAATAAATTACGAAAACTCAAATGACGACTATCTAAGCAAAAGTTGTTCATAACCCGTAACTGATTCATAATTAACATCACATATCTCGAAAACTTAATTTAAAAAATGAAAAATTTAAAATATCAAAAATAGGTGCACATTTAGACTTATTTCGTTTACTTCGTCTTTCTTTAAGGAACACACGTTACATATGTTCTGTACATAGCTAACATCACGTTTCATTTTTCTTAAAAATTATAAATGTCATTTTCAAATAACATTAATAAAACCTTATAAGAATAAATGGATATAAAATGGAATTATTACCTTGTATAACATCAGGTAACATGATTTTTAAATTAATTACTTATCCTACAATAAAAACTGAAACAAACTTCGTGCACATGTAACATGACCACTTTCATGGGGTGTAATCTTAAGGGTAAAAAGTTGCAAACGATTGCGATATCCAGTTACCAATTTAGCGACTGCCAGACATTTTCCCAACCACTCATTATATCCACTGATTGCGATTTGGCGGAGACGTTTAAGCACCGGCGGAATATTAACATTCCGTCATTGTTGTTGATGTTGATCGCAGCGTTCCCAGCTTTGTTGTGATGAGAATCGCATACCGAAAGCCTTTGAGACAAACTTCAGCTCATTAGATTCAAACAGGAAAAACGAAACGGCATGCTTAACCCTAAACTTGGCCGTAAACCCACCTGATTTAAAAGCCACATGATCTAATCTATTTGGAGTCATTGTCATGTGCGCTGGGTGTTCATTTGTCTTCGCGTATCTGGCTCGCGGTCGTGATCTCCGGTTCGTCTCCGAGCGAACTTGAATGCCAACCTGACAGATGACAGTTGACAATTGACACTAATATATCTAACCTATTCTTTGGACCCTCTTGGACCTCCCGCCAAGGAGGTTATGCAAGGTTAAATACAAGTTAGACAATGACATAATGGGCACAATGCTTGTGTGTTTAAGCGGATATAAAGCGTGTGTTTAGAGCGACTTTCTTACGATGGTTTTCTTGTTGTTCTTTCAGATTTCGGATAGATAATACCGATCACATCATCGACGTGAACAAGGGCAACGTGCAGTTCGAGTACGACCAGGTGAATATCATCTGCCCGGTGTACATGCCGGGCACGTTCGACGAGGACGCCGAAAAGTATATCATCTACAACGTCTCCAAGGAGGAGTATGAGACGTGTCGCATCACCAACCCCAATCCTCGTATTATTGCTATCTGCGACAAGCCCTATCGGCACATGTATTTTACAATCACATTCCGCCCGTTCACACCGCAACCTGGTGGTTTGGAGTTCCTTCCTGGCAAGGACTACTATTTTATATGTAAGTTTCATTAAACATAACCTAACATATAAATCCTATATTTTATATTTATCACTGGTTATGAGGGGTTGATACTATTTAATTTTAGTCAGAAGTAGATAGGGTTTTGTAAGATAGGCTTGTCAAAAAATAGCGAAACCCGAGCCTCCGGGTTTTGTCAATCTTCGAGTTTATTGGTTTATTCTGTTACCAGTTTTCTCAAAGAGAATAGCTATTCTCATTTTTTCCAAATATGCATTAAATACAATCACTAGTCAACTTGAGGAAAGATTGGAGGCTTCGTTTGCTTCTACAAATATGCATGATAAAACACGAGCTGATGCGTGGTTTGAAAATCAGATCTTATAGCATTATCTAGTAGCGGGGCGCAATCGCATTGATTTCGTGTTTGAAAACAGAACTCACACAGTAATGGGGTGCACTTGCGTCGATTTCGGTTCAAGAAACAAAACATTCAGCATCATGCAATAATGGGACGCAACCGCGTCGATACTGGTATCGGAGCCCCATTCTTCCAAGATCAGTTGATTCTGGTATAGTAACCCGTAATTATCGGGTACCCTTGACATGCCTAGTAAGGTTAGAGAAGCCTAGATAGTGATATGGTTAAATATGATTATGTAACATTCGATAATGTTGGATCAAGTTATGTAAACTTAGATAGGATTATCCTATCCTATCTAAGTTTACGTAAGGTTAGATTTGGTAATATGTTTAGGTAAAACTCTTTGGCGCTACGAAATTCTCCAGGGCGACCAGTATTATTACAATTCCCAGCATAACCTATTCTAAAATAAATGTTAACAATGTCCTTTGTGATCATGGTGCTTCGAAATTATTTTATAAATCATATAATTCCTATTTTAGGTTATTCCTGTTAAAGGAATGTAACATTTTTAGAGCCAACATAACCTCATCTAAAACTCGACATAACCACCCTTAGTCGATCGCATTCACAGGCTATTATGAAACGGATGTAGGAATTAATTAGAATAATCGGGTGTTTCCCGTCCGGGACTAGTTACTAACTGCCTTATCAGTGGGCTCATTAATTTCGCCGTAATGGCGTTTAATTTATACGCGTTGCGCTGCGCTGGTTCGCGCGGGAGTTATTTTTTTCGGTGTTAAATTAAAAGCGGTTTTAAGCCGTAAGGCGTGTGCAGAGTAACAGCACGTTGATGGGTGATGGCTATCGGCAGCGAGTCGCGGCGGTCGCTGACGCTTGTAATTTGCAAAATCGTAGCGTGTATCGCACGCGTTGATAATTTGTTACCACCACCGCACCGAGGGTTGGTTGAGGGTGGTGTTGATGGGTGGATTCGGAAAACCGAGCAAAGCGCCCGCTTTTATTTAATTACGACGCCTGATTTTAATCTTCCGGTTTTCGCACACGATGTTTTCTATATACGCCATGCGTGTTGGTCACTTTTCCCAATATGGCCGCCGGCGGACAGAAAACAATGCAATTTACAACATACAACAGCGCAGTCGAAACCCTTCGCGATAGAGGCGTTTTGATGAAACCCAGCATGCGGCAAATTAATTTTGCTTCCTTTCGATAATCTATTATAATCAAAATCCGGTTGCGGTTTGTTTTATGTACGCTTGGGTCTTATATAACTCCGCTCGGGAAAATGATCTAAAACGAGCAACGTTGTGCGTTTACAGCTACATCATCGAAGGAAGACCTGCATAGACGTATTGGTGGCAGATGCTCGACGAACAACATGAAGATCGTGTTCAAAGTATGCTGTGGTCCCGACGAACGTAACGTAACCTCAACTACGGCGCGTCCCTCTTACGTCACGCCCTTCACGTCACATAGCTGGCCGATGCGGCCGTTCACGCGAATACCACCGACGACGTCCTCCACTACACAGCATCATGTCACGCGGACGGAGACGACGTCGACGCGGAAACCAACAAAGAAAATAGGTAAGTACACGAAAACCACGTCTATAAAGGAACCACAAGTTACATAACCTTAACCGGACTCAGCTGTCCGAACCCCACCTAGATGCAACTTAATTCCAAACTTTTTTTTAAAATTAATTATATGTTTTCGCATATATTTTCAAATTTTTACAAATCGCGTTCTCGTTTTTTTTTAGCGAAAATAAGATAAGGAAACACTCTTAAGTAGACATTTCAAAAGATCTCTATATTGATAATTGATATATCGCCCTCAAAATTTCGACATTTTCATTTTCCATAATATCGATATAAGAAAGTTCGATGGTGCACCTTTGTTGCACCTCTATGCTCCTAAGAATAACGAGATTTGATGATAATAATATCGATATTTTTGATATCGTTTTGACATGTCATTGACGTAACCGCCCTCTGTAGATCATGATTTAAAATTAAACAAACCACATCCACATCGGAAGTTTTATATAATAATTCTTAATCCATCGATATTTGTTGGTATCATAAGAATAACATCAAAATCGATTTTTTGCCATAATAGTATTCCATTCATCATCATCATCATCATATATTTTAATGAAGAACCATTTCGCTAAAATAGATCCAATAATTGTTCAAAAGATTTCAACTGGCTATTTAACATAAATAATAGCATATTTGAAATTATTATCAATTTCAATGATTTTGCTATGTATTATTGATGTAATAGCATCAATCTGCCCTGTTATAAATGCTACATAACCTATTAAAAGCTTCATAACCTGAAAAGTACAATTGCCTGATTAAAAATAATTTCATGGTAAAGTGAACTAATTGTATGTACTTTTTGCAGTTGAATATGATAAGCATCCAAATGAAGTACTGAAAAACGAAGAATTAACATACTCGCGAGGAGTGTGGTTGTCAGCAGGTCCACCAAGTTTCCTCGTGCTGGCGATGTGCATTGCCGCGGTGAGATGGCGGTGAGCGCGGGGGCGGCGTGCCAGCCAGCCCGCCTTCCAGCATGGCATTCGCTACGTGGACACTTATCTCTAGTGCAGTGCGACAGTGTATGCGGTCTAAAGCTTAAACAACACATCCTTCCCAAATCGCTCTCGAAGGATTTAATAACTTATACCTAGAAAGACAGTGAATTTAATTTGTAAATAATCTATTCTTCAGCAAACGCCAAGATTTGCTGGTGTGATAATTATCTATATGAACTTTGGATGCATTTTTCAGCAATGAACGAATACATATATGGAGCATCATTAAATGTCCCAGATGCCAGCAAAATAAGCACTGGCAGCCGTACTTATATTATAACTTAATCTATATACATTTTGTATTTAAACCTCTTGTAACGAGTAAGAAATTATTGTAAAAAAACTATTTAAACCTATTAGCTAAACTTTGAAGAGACGATCGAAGAGATTTGTATATAGTAAATTTTATCGAACAAGAGCATTTTGGACGATATCGCAATGAAAAAGAAACGTTTAACGGAATATCTGGTCTATAACAAAGATACCTGTTTAACGATTGTAAATATAACGAACAAAATGAATGACGATATCAATAGAGTTGTAAAAATGTCATTGATGCAGATGCAACGGTCTTTCAACAAGCCAGCGACGCGCGAACGAATAACCTGTGTGATGTTTAGCTGTAGAGAAATAAGAATCCCTGCCATTTCGTTCGCAATCGTCAAAGAACTTTCCATGGGGCCAAAAACGCATCATGCATACATACGCCTAATAAGAGTACACATACTGAACAAGTACCAAAACTGCAGGTTTGGTCCACGCATCTTCAATTTCTGTTTTTCACCGTAAACGCAATATATTAGTGTATTTTTTCTTGACAGTATTAAACTTAACGACGCTGTAAACATGTACAATAAGAACGTTAAAGCATTTAAATATGGTTAGGATATGCCATTGTAAATGTCTTTAAGGTTATGTACAATGCGCTGGCGTCGTGCCTACTTCATAGCCGCTTTTTGCTCGTAACGTTTTTAGCTTCTTACACCCGTAAATGCAACACACAGCCACACAAACATTAATGCGAAAAATAAATGCCAGTAACACGCAAATCAAGTCGCGATTGTAGGATTTGAACGTCGAACAATTGATTCGCAATGAATCTGCTATTTTGTAAGTCCATTGCGACGTTAATGTTCCTCGCATCGCGCAGCCAATTGCGAACAATCGACGATCGATTTGCGAAACGAAATCGTAGAGTACAGAAGACTTTGTTGATATTTGTATGACACGTATTTGTATGAATCGGTGTGCATTATCGTGTAGTGATTTAACGCGCGATACTGTTGTGTATATACCTGTAATACGTCTTGAATGAAGAAAAAAAAAACCTACGCCAACATGATGCCTTGATCCGTATTTGTAGGGAGTCATCAGTTATGTCATGTTTTGATTGTGCACTGCGCAGAGGGTCGATCAATTTATTGGTCCTATCAATTTGTCTTATCAATATGCCAAAACACGGAGATTTTGGGTGGGTGTAAAATTGAAAATGGAGCATGATCGTTGATGACTTCATTACAACTTATGTTTATGTGCATATTACGTCCCAATAAATGTTGGTCTAATGAAGTTTTTATATATATTTTTGTACCTATCCTCTCTTTCAAATCAAGTTGACCTGTTGGTTCCTTTATTGCCGCCTACATAAAGTTGTTAAACATGTTTGTCAGGGGGGCATGGGGGCAGTTACATCTATAATCCGGTACAGCTACTTTCCTCCACCTGTTTTGTTCCTACTCATGCTCGTTGATGATTCTTATTATTGTTTATGTTTTTTCTCTTTGCCTACACATAATCTTCCTCCGTAGATCAGTTTTAACAGTGCAAGAAAGCATGTCCACAGAGCCTTCCTTCCTACAGTAGTCGTTTTCGGAGATAGAGCCCACGGCTGTTCTAAGGGCATACTCGAAACAACCGTGGCCTGTTAGGAACTGGAACATCCACCGATTTACCTCACCATTTTTTCGCCCTAACCATGATGGTATGTATCAAGGATAAGGCCAAATGTCCACTTTCCCCAAGTTGATAGGGATCCCAGGGCAGTGTTTTATATAGTATGTGCACGTATTCTTATAAGAAACCACTTAATTTTAATGTGGATCGGTGGGATTTCTGCACTTATAGGAAAGGCGATGATGTTTCTTCGTGCCGTTCCATTCTGGAGTAGCTTAACAAAATTTATGTCATAGGAAATCTGCCTGCAATTACGATCTAAGAAGTGGCCACTGTCTAGTTATCGCAAAAATTGCAAAAATAACAAAGAAGCATGGGGAAAGAATAGCGTAATATCGACTTGGACGAGAAGGGTAATTTGATAATGTACGAGGAAGCAGTAATGGAGAAATGGTCAAAATACTTCCACGATCTGCTAAACGATGGAAATGAATCAGGGAAGGATGATGAAATAAAATACCTCAATAACATCAGAAATACAGAAGTGGAGAGGAAGAATTTCGGCGAAGCATAAACAAGATAAAGGTGGGACGAGGAAAGAATACAAACAATGAAGAACCGGACTAATAATGTCACTGTACAAAGAAGGAGATAAATTGGAATACAAGAACTACAGAATACGTTGCTATCGGTGGATATATAATACTGGAAATAATAATCGAAAAGGAAATAAGATAGCAAGTCGAGGAGAAATTACATGAAGACCAAAGCAGATTCAGGCCAAATCGCAGTACAATGGAACACATATTTACCATAAAGCTATTAATACAACGAATGGTTGCGAGGATCAAGGCATTTGTTAAAGTACCTAGAGGAAAGATGTGGAGATGTTTGGAAGAACACGCTGTTGATGCCAAGCTCAATACATTATGCCCGGAGATATTCAGAGAAGTGGGATACAGGCAAATGAAGAAAATAGGTATAAGGCCATGTGCATTCGCCGACGATATCGCAGTGATTGCCAAAAATGCAGACGACCTACAGAAAAAAACAACGGTATGGAATGATGTGATTGGAAAGACGGGATTAAAAATGAGCAAGAAGAAGGCAAAAGTAATGTGTACATCGACGAGTGGTATAGAAAACTGCGAAATTCGAATTGACAATACCGCAATACAGCAAGACTGCAAATACCTGGGCGTAATAATCAGCTCCGACGGAAAAATTGACAACGAAGTAACAAAATAAATTAGCAGTTCTAATAAGATGTGCCATCACATAACCAAAGGAATCGTAGGAAAAAAGAGCTATCCAGGAAAGCAAAGATATCTATATACAAAGCCGGTTGCAGATCAGTCCTAATATATGGATGCGAAACATGGTGCTGCAGCGAATCCACACTAATTGTAAGCAGTATACGGGCAATGGAAATGAAATATTTAAGAAAGGTACTAGGAGTGACAAGAATGGACAAAATTTGGAACAAGGTAATTAGGAAACAACTCGAAGTGGAAGGCATTGATAAATACATAGAAAGAAGACAGCTTGGCTGGTGATGCCATCTACAAAGAATAAATAGCAAAACACATGTAAGGAGGAAATGGGAATGCAAAGAAAGTGAAAAGAGGAAGACCCACTAAAGAATGGGATGCAATGGTTGGATGTATACTGACTCGAAGAGGTATGAGTATTGGAAGAGCAAGAAGAGTAGCAGGACACAGATCTGAGTGGAAATTGTTTTAGGTAAAATAATCCACAAAACTTTACTATTGAGGATACTTTATTAAGTAAACACGTTAACAATACACTCGGTAGAAAATGTTCCTTTAAGAAAAATAAGCAAGTGTTAGCAATGTATTGTATACATGTGTACATTTTGTTACAAACGCTTTATTATCATTAGTAGAATTATTCACCACCTTGCGCTCTCTATTATACACCTGTGGTGAAATTAATGTGTGTATATTATGAATGATGTGTATTTTCTGATACGTTTACATTCATTTTGGATCAGGTTACTGCAGAAATTTAGAATTTCTTTAAATATTCACATCGATTATGTCATAAGTAACCACACCCGGCTTATCTCCCATCACTTTCTGAAGTTTCCAATCAATAATCACTCATTAATAACAAATTAATACAAACAAATATCGCTATGTGAATAAATACAATACTTGTTAAATAATCACTCATTGAATCTTACTTAATTGATTCAAAGGCGAGTTCGCATATATTGTATTAATACTAATTGTAAGTAGATTCATATTATTTCAATAATCTCAGGCATATGTGAGAAAAAAACTTATATAATTAAGTTCAAAAATCCTTAAAAATGATCATCTGTAACCCTAAACATAATATCAATTCGAGAAATTGAGGATGTGCTAGTTAAAGAAAACGTGTCCAAATGAAAAAGTTTGTGTCACTTTGGAATGCAACAATCTTTCAACCCTTTGTGCCCTTCGTTCCCTGTAATTCGTGTAATGTGTGTTAGGTCCCACTTTAAGTAGTGTTCAACTTAATTAAAATATAACCTAGTTAATGCCGAGGTTCTAACCTAAACTATGGCAGCTTAGAGATGCTTTAGCAATCTAGACCTCAAAAAAACATAATTGAAAAATACTCAATAATGCTACTCTTATAATTTGACACCGATTTTCTTGGAGTACTTGCTACAAACTAATTGTTAGAATATGCGGATTGCTGTTGATTGACAGTAATTGCTAAAAGGGCACCTATTTGAGCGATTCTACACTATACAGCTCTAACAAGTAGGTATTACTTATTGTTTCATATTATTGTTGGTTTTCCGCTAACGTACTAGCTAGCAAACAGAAAGGTTGAAAATAATGTTTCTCTGGTAGAACTTTGTTTAGCCTTCGGTTGGTGAGGAAATCCTGGCATTTTGAAACCATGAGGTCTCTTTGTAGAGGAACCATAGGTCGGCAGCCCAGAGAAAGAAATTTAAGAAACCGAGTAGCTGCAAGAAAATATAAATACAATTTCATTAACAAAAACACATTATTTGCATATATGTTTATATAGAATTTGGCAATTTAGTGTGAAGTTGAATTACATATTTTGAGAGCAAGTTCTTTGCAATAATTTCCTAGCTCATTCACACAACTACTATCATATAGTCTTATTTGAACGACTCAAGATTAGCTAGCATTGACATATCAAAGAAGAACATTTAGCACAAGTAATGAATTTACAAAGAAATGAATTAAGTGAAATTTAACACGGAGAGAGAAAATTTGAAGCCCCCGACCGGGTTCGATCCGGCGACCTCCGCGGTCTCCGTGGCGCAGTTGGTAGCGCGTTGAGCCGATAGTTGGCAACCTTTGGGATACCGGCCCCACGCGCTACCAACTATAATTAATTTCTTTGTTAATTCATTAATTCTGCTAAATGATTGCATGTTCTTCACCTTCTTAATCGGTTTTATAAATATGGATACGTTGAATTTCAATTGAATATGTCAAACTAAGTCTCTTTATCTTTCCCCGTCGAAATATACTGTAGTAATAAAGCCTCTTCTTCCCATTTTTTCTTGGTCTTTCTGTTCTGTATCTTTGCCTCTTATTTATATTTCACAAGTGCGTTCTCACTAGGGATGTCAAAAAAGTATCGGTTCGATAAGTATCGATATCATGTGTCGATATTTATCGACTTTTATTGATACTTTAATTTTCGATACTTATCGATAGTATCGAATTAGTTATTTTCGATACTTTTTGACATGCCCCCACACTGAGGCCATCTGTTAATCACTTAACGTGAAGTCAGCGAATTGTGTGAA
>JAODAC010083494.1:0-43090 GCA_027575185.1 Mimaenictus wilsoni | reverse complement strand
GAGTGTGTGAATTTGTAATGTGAATTAATAAAGTGATTTTAGTGTGAATTTATTTAATAATAAATTCACACTAGTGGAGTGCCCACCCCGGGGACTCGAACTCCGTCCGACTGCGTGGTAGACCGAAACCTTACCAACTGAGCTGCCCAGGTGGGCTACATGTTTACATGTAATATTCCTGAATGTATAACACTTGTATTTATATTATTTAGGAAATTTAATGCTGTAATAAAATGAACAAAAGGTCCTATGCGAAAGGTACACTGCATTTACAGGTGTAGCGTTCAGTAACAAAATTATCTCGTGCAACATTAAAGTTTCATCATAATTACTCTTTTATTTCCTACGTGGTGATGTTTCGTGCAGTCATTGAGTAATTGTAGTAGTAATGAAATTACAAGAATAGTATTTTTATGTTTGGTTATAAATTATTAAACGGCGCACTTTACAAGTTTTCATTATTCATGCGGAAAGATAATAGCTACATAATTGTGGTAACACTCTAACATTGAAGGATTGCGAATCATTTAATGGCAGATAATGTTAGATTTATATGTTATACTTGTTCAATTTTAATATATATAAATACAACAAATTCCTCCTCCTCTTCCTTTCAGTTCGGTATTTTTGGTACTTTATTCTTCTTCCGACGTTGATTTCCATGATTCTATCCATATCTTTGGTGGTCTTGGTACCGGTCTTTTGGAGGCGGGTCATTGGTTTTTGCCAATTTTGTAAGCCTGTTGTTTGCCATCGTGTTGAGGTGATCGTTCCATTGTCTTCTTCTGCGCCTGTCCCACATGACTAGGTCTTATATGTCCAGTTCTACTCTTATGGTATAGCTCCGCATTCGGTCCCTTAGGGTCACCCATTTTATTCGCCTAAGGATTTTCATTTCATTGTTTGCTTTCTGATGTTTCAGCCCTTGTCTCGTTAGCACAGGTGAGGATCGGGCGAATGCAGGTTTTATAAATGCGGGTTTTTGTTTTTGTGTTGAGATATTTGTTTTTCCAGATTATGTTGCTTATAGTTGTTGATACCTTCGTGGCATTTGTTACTGAGCCGCGTACTTCATCATCTAGTTGTTTGTTGCTGGTTATTCCAACGACTAAATATGTGTAGGAGTTTACTTGTTCATTGTTTTTGTTCTTCGCTTATAACTTGCAGCGTATGGGATATTTGCTGATCATGCATTACGTTTTTTCAGGGATTATTTCCATATAGTATCTTTCAACGAATTAATGGCATAAAATTATTCTAAAAACTTAAATCTGACAAATTATTAATTTCGAACTAAATGCATGACCACAAATAGTTCAAATAATTAAATTCACGGAAATGTGAATAAAATAGCACATGGCGTCAAGTGACACCCAGTTAACAGACGGTTGAATTAACGTTGAATGTCGCGGTTGCCTCCAATGACAGGGGTAGAATGAAAGGGGTGATGACACGTCTTCTCTACGTGTGGTTATCTGTCACAATTTATCATTCATCTATTCATTAAACTTGTTATTATAATCACAGAGTGGAAAACATGTTTACCGGAAGTTAGCAATTTTCCAAAATAAACATTTGATGCGGTCATTTGAGAGCGACTTTCATGAATTTTTACACAAGAAAATCATCATTTTAAAATTTTTTCGCTGCACGGCGTTAATGCGGTAAAGCCGTCCCGCCAACCACGTTTTAAAAAACGAATAATCTCCGACATGAAAATGTGACTTATGTGCGCACCACAGTTGCCCCGAAGCCGTTTCGGTGGCGCTGGCGTTAGAGCGCAGAAGCTTTTCAGCACTTTGGCACGACCCGCCCGCAAACGCGCTTTAACCCTTTAATTTTTGCACACAGCCGGTGTGACTAAACAACGTCACATACGCTGAAGGGATATTTTTTAGGTGCTTTGCACCCACAAAATGCAGTGTTCGTTTTTTATTTTTTCAAAACACGGTGTTAAACAAGCACGAGTAATGCAATTTCCTTCGACTTTCACTGCCTTTTCTCTCTCGAAAAGTTGTCGGTTTGTAATACCACGCAACCATTCATGTTTTACTTGAAGTGTTGCTCGACCAGAAGCGTTTCGGTAACGTTATTACGATGCCTAACTTTTGTACATGTTTCAGGGTGTTTGAGAAGCATCAGGCTTATCGGGTTTATCAAATTTCAGTGAGTAGTTAGTAGGTTTAGTACGTTAAGATAATGTGTGCGAGGAACTTGTTCCAAAGCATTTACGTGTTGCAAGTGTTGTATTAATGCACTTTTGTTAATTAATGAAGACATCACTACCCATACTTCGTATATTTGGATAGGTGACATTTTTCCACTCGTAATCAGGTCAATAAAATACATTAATCATTAATCAAATTTCAATTTGATTTTAATGTTCCTCTTATTCACACGCAGAGATTGACACATTTTCCTGGATTTTTAATCAAATTCATCAGATTTTTAGTTTCTTTCAAGGAATCTTCGTCAAAAGTAAAATATCGCTCTATAGAATTTAATCAATGGTTCAGGAAAAAGACTTCCTTGTCAGACCATTGCCTCGACCATTTGTGCAAAATATCCAAGCAACGCGTTGCCTGAATTGCGAGTCCACCAATTCCACAGCGTAGACGCAATGTGCAAGTTGAAAACAGAATATAGATTGTCCATCTGTCACACCGCCCGCACCACTGCGCTCAATTACACATACAGTAAGATATTAACATAGAAAACTTTTGCATCCAGTCATTTGCATTCGCATAACAAACAGCCAACTTCCTTCAGTATTTTTTATAAATAATTTCATTTATAATTTACTTGCGTAAAGAATAATATAAGCACGCAATAAAAATACTAATTTTAAATAAAAATAAGACAAATTAAATATGAAGTTTATTTATCAAAAAAGTTAGTTTATTTTCAAGATATCGCCAGTATATTTTCAATTATTAATATTGGCCTTTTCGTGGCGATATTTTCGTGGGAGATTAATTTGATTTCGTCATTTAGGTGTCTTTTATTTTGCTCTGGAAATATCGAAGAAAACAAGTTCACTCTTCCTTCATTTTTGCCTCATGTTGCATTCAACAACCGGAAATTCAATTTGTTAGACGATTGCTTGTCGTTTCACTCTTCTTCTTCTTCTTTGGTTAATGCAATTTTCTACCTTTTAAGGCAGCATATTCCTAAGATATTCGTCATATTGATGGTCAAAGATATTCCTTTCATATGTAATCAAATTATTTCGAAAATGTACTAATGTAATATCGTAACTAAAATATTCTGTCAATACCCATTTATGTGAATAAAATTCAACCATTTATATTTATAAATTTGCCTCGAAATTATACAAACAGCATAACACTAAAACATAACGTCAATTTAATATTCTAGAATTTAACTATTTGAAATATTAAATTAACGCGTATAATATAGTGGTATGTTGTAAAGTATGCGAAAACATTTCGTAATACTCGTATTTACATTTCTCTCAAACACGTCTGCACGAAAAGTGCTCAATTAGAATGGAGATGAAATTACAGTAATTCCTGGGTCGGAATAAAAAATAAAATATGGTATAATTATACCTCTGTTTAATTTGAGGTATTTCGTACTTTTATATAAATCTTTAAAGAGATAATTTCAAGATTCATTTCTAGATTTGGATAGATAATTGTGTAAATCCAATAAAAATTTGAAGAAAAATACATTTAAAATTTTAAACGATTACATACTTTTCTAAACCCGTGGATCCATAATAAATTATTTATGCTAAGAAAGGGTGTATGAATTAATTGAGGGTTAGCTAGAGGGTTAATTAATTGATGCAGTACGCATACTTAAACACAAGAGAAAAATGGAGGGTTAAATGCACACATGTAGACAAAATCCTTCCGTTTTATCTAAATCAAAGTTTTTCACATGTGAAATATATATTCATTTTCATTGTAATTTTGAATGTAAAGTTTTATAAAATAAGAATTGGTCGAGTTTTATTATGTTTTACCAAAAATGTGGTATATTTGTAATTTTACTGGTTTGATATTCAAACATTTCCAGTGTACAGCTGTAGGTGTAATATATTCGCGTAATTTGTTGCCATTTTTTATGCGGTTGGCTGCAATCCGGCGTATTTTTACTCCTATTTTGTCAATTAATGCAAACATGCAAACGCGAGTCGACAGTTGGTGGAGGCGCCGGCGCCGGGTCGTTCCGCCGCGGTGGCGTACGCTAATCGCGGCCGTTCAGTTTCATTGCGCCGCGGCATCCATCCAACTGAGACCAAAAGAAAAGCCAAGGCAAATTTTAATTAATTTGCTAGTTGCACTTTGATATCCCGTGCCCGGAATCGTCAAAGTAGGCATATTTTCAGAAGGCTCGAACGCTTTATACCCAAACAATATTCTACGTACGAAATAGAAGTTTAATATTTACTTTATTGATGAATTTTGCAAGTTTGCAATAGATACAGTTTTAACGCGATTTTTATATCTTCCCGTTTGTCGGCAATCGACTGTGATCGTCACGTTCGGCAAATCGGAAAGAGAACACTTTTCATTTGAGCGGATAATCTCAGTAAACAGAAAGGCTCCTCGGAGTGCTTAAAATCAATCAACGCCAGACTTATATCGAACGGCACAATACCCGAATCGAGCTTTTTTATTCGTATTATTGGTAAAGCGATCTCGATGGCCTCGATTTCGACGAGATTCTCATCTGGCGCTTACAATATAGACAGATTTGTTCCATCAATATGTTGGTTGCTTGGGATAAGGAATCCTCGATAAGAAAATGTAATCCATAATTTTCTTCTTGTCCTCAATTAATCTGTATTTATACAGACTATTTTAAACATTAATATGTAACTTCCTTTATTCAGGAATTGTTATCTTGCTGAATTAGAATATTCTGCATTACAATATTATAAGACTAAATAATTTTCTTTAGATGAAAATCATTTAAAGAAAAACATACTAATACCTACTCCGAAAACGAATAAAAGAAAAATACCTGTAAAGTTCATGTTATATCTCAAATCTATAAATATCACTTGAGTATTTTATGTTAAATCGTTTTCCCCGATGAGAATTTTAGGACGTAAATCATGGATTTATTTGATGTATAAACTCAAAAAACCCTTAAACGTATCTACACAGTTTATGTGTTTCAAACCTTAGCACTTTTCATTCCAAATTATTGTAAAACGGTTTATTTTATTGCGTACTATTTCATTTACAGCACAAAAAATGTATATATTCTATTTATTTTGCCCGTGGTATCAAGGAATAAATCACAAAACCCTAATGTAATGTAACTTGAGATTTTTGTGACCTAGTTTGATGATAGTTTGTCAGCATATATACAATTCTCTCTAGATCGCATGCATATAAGCGAGAGCAAAGAGGTTCACGCATTGATCTGTTCCAGAGCAGCAGCCGTCGTCCAGACATTAGGACGCCAGGAGTGTCGCCACGGTGGCGGCGTCTTGCCGCCGCCCATACTCTTGCTTTCTCCGCCTAGGCGGTTGGAATACACACCGGTAGTGATTGCTGACGCCATCGCCACCCTCCAACGTTGCGTCGCCGCTCAGATTGCAGCATCAGGCGCAATTGAGAGCTATTATCCATTTCATCAAGTCATCTTCATCTTCTGCTTTTTTTTTCTGCCACTAAATTATTTTTTGTCAATTTTTTCATACGTGTTCATAATATACTGAAAATTAAATATTTCAATAACGTCGCAGTGATTAAATCCAGAATAGTTCGAAACAATAATAATTTAACACACAATTTAACGAGGTCACAAAATAATATTGACCTATCGAATAAAAATTTTCCATACGTCACATCAAAATGGATATAAAAAAATTTTTGCAAATTTATTATTAGGTTATTGGAATATGACAGTAGCTTCGAAACTCTATAACAAAAGGCTCTATTATTGAAAAATTCGCGTCCGCATTATATTTTATTGACTATTCACTACCGGCCATAAAATCATCCAATATTAGTTTCGATTTTTTAATAGCCATGAAAGCGACATAGCCTCGAATATTTATGAGCTTTTATGATGTTATCTAATATTATCGCTTATTATTTTGTGAGTCCGAAGACAGTCATAAATCAATGCATGTTGTTATTTCTAGAGCTGGTTTATTGCTATACGAAACATATTATTATATATAAGCAACCTTTATTCTGGCATTGCACGCCTCAAAATACATTCATTTACAAAAACATCCCACATCACATAAAAATAAATAAAATAACATATTAAAATAATTATATCTAACGGTAACAAAAACTTTAAATTACTTAACGAAATCTTACTTACCATTTGATTGACCAAATCTACATTCTCCCCTCCCTCATCCAACCATTCTCTCACATTCATGCTCACAGAATCACACCTATTTATCCACCTATCCCTATTGGTGTAACCCATACATTCCCTCACTATATGCTCCCACGTATCCACCCCATCCCGACATAGTGCACACATCATGTATTCTTCCCCCATCCATACTTTCCTTCCTTTCTCTTCGGATCCACATCTCGCCCTTACCATCACACGTTTATTCCTCATACTCCTTGCCATCTTGTCTATATTTGTTGGTCTGTGATTGATTGATTGATTGATTGGTTGTAAGTGCTGTTCCGAATACTTTCCTGTCGCTTCTGTTCCTCAACCTCCCGGCCTGTTACCCGTACTACTTCTTCTAGCACTCCCTCTCTCTTTAGCATTTCCCTGGCAATCGTCTCTGACAAACCAACAGCCTTTCTTCTACTCACTCTCCATTTACTTGCCCCATTCTTTGCACATCACTCCCATACCGCTTTCACCACTCTTCCATGCTTCAGTCTACTCACTCGATTCTCATACCTAGCTACCTTGCTTACCGATTCCCATTTCATAGACATTCTGCCGGTCTCTTGCAGAAGTATATACCTGGATGTTGTTCTTTCAAGCCCTAGGAGATCCTTAATCAACCACGTCTGCTCTTTTTCAAGGACCTCCCATTACTATTATTATTATTACGATTATTACTATTATTATCGTATAATATACCAAATTTAGACGCGGAAAGTATTATGGGACATTACTAATTGATGAAAATATTTTCTTGCAGCAATAATCTTTTGCATGACAATTTCGTGTTAAAATAGGACTTTTAGTAGAATTCTAAAGAATCTTATAAGAAATTAATAAAAACAGACCCATTCCAAAAGTCAATAAAAATGTTTAATCGCGTCCCAATATACCAATATAATGTATTGTGCAATTAATGTTATTAATAAAAACGTCCAGCCAAATGGCGCAGTGATGACTACTGACTATGAGGTCCCGAGTTCGACTCTCGGTGTGGATGCAAAGTAACGTTAATTCTTCTTTTTATCAATAGTCTTAGACTCTATTATGACTAATTACGTTGAACCAGAATTGAATAGAGCTAATGGCGACAGTAATCGATTAAACAAAAAAATAATAATAAAAAGCTTAAGAAATGTTATCTTCAATGGTGCTACAGCACAATTTTCAGTCCAGGCATATTATACATTTAACCTTATGCTTGATATGTTTACCGGGATGAGTCGTAGACGCATCACCCAACTCTCCTGCTTGCTCAGGTTTAGGTCTTGAGCCTGAGTGAAGGAAGTGAGATCTTATATCTAGCTATTCCGGGGATAGAAACGTTGCAGTTTAACCACAATGCATACATTGTTGATGCCTTAAAATAGTTTGCAGAATTTCGAATCTTAATATCTTTTAATAATCTCTATCTGAAATTTTCGCCGATAAAGTTACTGACCAAAATGAAATATTTTTGCAGAAGCTTCTGTTGAATTTAATATTCATTGAAACATGGAAAACTTGTTAAGTATCGAATTGTTAAAATAAATTAAAGTTCAATATGAGTCGCCATCTAGATATAACTGTTTGAACACCAAAAATGATAACACAGTTATTTACATTCACTTTCAAAGCAATTAAATCATCGCTTCCATATACATCTGTACTAATTTATTGGTCTACAGATAAAAAGGTTGCTCAGGCCTGAATTTCAAATTTTAAAATGGATCTCTTGGACATAACAAATATCCGGGACGAGTATTTTTTTGTAATAATATCAAAGAAATTGTGAATTTTTTGACAAATTCAAAGCAGATCCCATGTGTCTAATGTCCTAATCAGGACGACCTACGCCCAGAAATTAGTTCTACATTATATGAAAAGAAATATTACAAATATTTTTATTTATTCTAGAGAACTTTTTTGAATTAAGTAATAAAAAATGATAGCTTATTCTTTGAAACTAATTGGTTTTCGCCAGAAAACATATTTTTTCTATGTGTATAATCTCCACATTTCTTTATTAAGAAATTATTTTCACACATGTCATAGAAAAAGTAAACAGTACAACTCACATGGGCCGTTCCTCACTCGCATAAATTTTTGTTTGAGTTGCATCATTCTTCAATATACTATTTTCACGAAATATTTTCGGAGATATTATGATTTATAACAACTTTTGATTGTAAGACACAGAATTTACCAAAAAATTATAAATGGAAACCCAAATACTTCAATCAAATGCACTGTATATTTTTCTTTCCTGCTTCACGTGCTCTTTCGTGAAACTGAATGTTATTTAATTACAAGTTGAATTTAATTCAGGGTATTATGAACACAGAACAAACAGAAAGTAGGGCAACATTCTTCATCAACCGAATTAGTTAAATAGTATTTGCGCTGCGTTATGTGCAATATGTATGGCTAATAATGTAATTTCCATTAAAACATAATACAAATTTTAATTGCATTAACAACACTCCATTACACTCAAAGTATAGTATTAAACTATCCGAAAACTTTGTAATCTCGCTGTAACTTTCATTAGAAATGTAAGATTTCTCTCCAAAAACTGTTTCAGTTGAAAATTCATGTAGTTACATTCAAATATAAATAAGTAAATTGAAAAACATTTATTCAATGTTGAAAACATCCCTAAATAAATAAAATTACATCAGTTGCCCTGTAACAGATATAATCGTAGCAAAAACGTCTAAACGTTTAGATATTTACAATAAGACAGTGATAAATGCATTACTGTTAACATACACTACATTCTCTAAACCAAATTTTTCTATTTCATACACTCCTCAAGAAAAAAAAACTGAAAAGAGGAAAGTCACTAATCACATAACTTATTAAAACGTAATTATAATGCAGTAAAACCGCAGATCTTGATTTACAATAACATTGTATATACGATGTACAATTAGCAGATAAAATCTACATATGTATACAAATTGAAAAAATACAACAAATGCGTTTGTTTGCGACCTGCTTGCGTTGCACTACTTGCTTTTCTTGCTCTCCTTTGACTCACTTTCAGTCGCTTCAATCGCTTTGGTATCAGCTTTCACCTCAGCGTCCGCCTCCCTGTAGCCAAACTCATTCAGTCGGGTCTTATCCACTGGATAAATCCACTTCTGATACAAGAACACCAAGAAGATTATGTCATCGCGGAAGCAGCCGAGCCGATACATCGTTGGCATCTTGATAACGAATGCAAACATGTCATCGATGAACGTGTTCAGGAACTTGTACGTCAGCATCCTCCACGGTAAGTGCGCCACCGATTTCAGCTTATAGTTGATAAACAGCTGCGGCGTCATCATGATGAACCCAAAGGTGAGGAGGAAACCGTACAGCATGTTCAGAACGAACGAATACCAACCTTTGTGCTCCATGTATCCCAATGAATACACGGTATAACCAGCCAATAGGGGGAAGCACAACCATGAGAGATACTTGAATGCCAGTTCGTCGTACTGACGAGTTGAACTTTCCACGTACGAGCCTTTATCTTTAAAGGTAATCCAGTTGTTTTCAAACTTGACGTCCACGACTTTTTGGATTTTCCATAACTCAATACCGAGTCCAATAAAGCAGGAAATTCTTACCATTGTATTAGTGTCGTTATCAAGGACGTAGAGTAGAACGACAACAGATTGGAACACTCCGAAGAAGACAGAACGTACTGAGAGTCCCTCCAAAGAGTTCCGATTGTTCCAGAATTGAATATCGTTCTTGAAAGCAAGAAGTTCGAAGATCGAGTGAAGAATTGAGACGACAATTGTAATTCCCAGTAGATAAGGGTTGGTTTCAAGTAGGGTTTCCTTCAGTGTGTCTTGTTCGTCGTCCGTTTGCTCTGCATCGTCCTGGAACCAATTCCATTGTTGGCGAATTTTCTGCGCTGCGTACAACTGCCATTTGAATAAACTCAGTGGATGGAAGGTAATATGCAGGCTGAAGGTCTCGTTCAGTGGCTTGTAATCTTTTGCCATGTTCCAGTAGTCGTTGACAAAGACAACGGGCTTGTAAACTTGTCCATTGTCGATGAATTTAATATATTCGTCAAGAGGCGGAGGCACGGCACCGTATTGCCAGTTGGTTTGGTCTGTTACTAAGTTGATTGTGATGTTCTCATGCCAATGAGAGAGAATTTTTCCATCATCAACTGTTGCTCCTTCAGATTCGCCAGTGAGGAGGTTCTTTCGTCCCGTTGATTTTAGTTTTTTGTACCTAGAAATCGAATATATTGGAAAATGTAGTAATCTAGGACACATTACATAGATAAGGAGAATAGTAGTATATGAAAATTTTAAATATTTGTGGAAATAATCAAACAAAACTGAAAATTTAAACAACTTTTATGTTCCATTTAATATTAAATTTTAATGAGAATGCTTATAAAAGCAAATTTCAAATGTTGGTCGGTAATACAATATTTTGAACCTCAAATAAAATTCTATTTTCTAATGTATATGAGGTATATTCAAAATATAACGTGACTCTTCAATTTTAGTAGTTTTTTTGGTATAGGTTTTTTATAGGTTATGTTAGAATGAGATATAACAGTAGGCAATATTTTGGGTGTTCATCGATTTGCCTGCTCTCGAAAAATCCAAGAATTTGAATAATATTGTATGTTAAAAATGAAATTGAATGAAACAAACCTCTTGAAATATTGACAGTGGCATTCGGAGAAACTGATCTTAGCAAACAAAATGGTAAGAATGGCACAACCCCGTCAATGATACCGGGAACCGTAAAAAATGTTTTGGAAAACAGTCAATTACTACGTAGCAGTTGATGAGGATGTCGGCACATTGATAGGCTCATGCAATGCCATTTTTTCCAAAGGTTTTGGTATTGAACGTTTGTCAGCGTAGTTTCTTCCGAAGCTACTTAATTTGGACGAAAATAACCGTAGTATGAGCCTAACTTTTGGTTGGCCGAAAACAATATTATCAGGCCTCACCAATCTTATTCTCCGAATTTCGGCAGGTGATTTTTTCTCTCCCAAAAATGAAGAGACCAATGAAAGATGATTCGCAATAATTTACGAGATAAAGACTGCATGGTTGAAAAAGCTTAAAGCTATACAAAAAGAGGATATTACAAAAACCAGAATTGGAAAATGCGTTCTCATAAGTGCACCATATCTGACAGGGATCACTTTGAATGGGCCAACATAAATATAAATGAATAATAATAAGATAGTTTCCGTAAAATTACAAAGTTCTCTTACTTTTTCAATACATACGATATGGGTTTAAAATGCAAAAAGGTAAAAATAAAATACCTTTAAAATACATGATAAATCAAACATAAGCTTACCTATTAAGTTGCCTGTATGACGATGAAACAAATTTCTTTCCATAATTTTTCGAATTAGGATCCGGACTTTCCCCATATTTTGTAACAAATGTATGCAAAAACAATGAACCATTGTTCCTCATATGTTTAGTAACTGGAATGTTCTTTTCGAACACATACGAGCCATCACCGTTTGGCCCACTACTCCAATCACCATACATCAAGCCCTCTTCTACCCAAAATCGGTCAGCCAAGTTAAAGTCCAGTAAGTCTTCGTGCTCGGAAAGATAAACATGCAGAGAATACATTGTACCATTCTCGAACATATTCCTAGCTGCAGACAGAGCTACTCCCTGTCCCTGGCTGGTGGTTGTTGGTGGTGCTGGTCGCCTGAAGAACGATGTTACGAAATAGATGATGATACCTCGGAGGATGAGGGATTTGATCATGGCCATAGCCGACTCCATGCGAGTCGGCTGGCGGTTTTCGAGGCCTCCTTGGGGCGCCTAAACGAGATTAATGCAACGTAATTAATCCTCTTTAAAGTAGGAAATTGTAAATTGAAATAACCTACTCTAGATGAGAGTTTCGTATTGATTTACTCACATTTGTGGGGTTGGATACTGCCTGGCCTTCGCTAGTGGAAGTCGATGCAGCCGGCTCTGGAGCTGCGCCATTCGCGCTCGATGTTTCACTCATGATTGCGACAAACACTGAACTTTTAATGACGACTTCAAGGTGCAGCTTATACGGTATTTGTTCGAGCAAATACACACGTCATGTCTGTGCGCACAATCACATGCAATCACATGCGATGACAATTGTGAAGTAAGAGTACTATTTTTATTTACAGATGTCGTAACCAGCCAACGCGAAAGTGTTTTGGATTGCCTACGTTAATTTATCATAAAATAAATCTTTATTCACTTCATACATTTTATAATTAAATTATGATAATTAAAATGATCGAGTATTGCATAAATATAACTATAATTAATAAAACTAACAAAATTGTATAATTTTCCAAGAATATTAATTTTGCGGAATACTGTAAATTTGGTTGCCTAAGTTAAACTTCAAATTTTAAATTTTTTTAAATATAGATATTTTCGTAAAAAAAGTCATTTTAGCACATCCAGAGATTGATAGCTGTATCGGATCAGAAACTAACATGCGTTTTCCTAACTTTTTGCAAATAGTCGCCAGAATATATGAGAAAAACATGTTTAGCTGTGTTAAATCGACTTATTTTCGTGTAAAAAGTCGTTTTAGCACATCGAGAGATCGATAGCTGCATCAGTTCAGAAACTAATATGCGTTTTCCTAACTTTTTGCAAATAATCGCCAAAATATATGCGTAAACCATGTTGAGATGTGTATAATCGACTTATTTTCGTGTAAAAAGTCTTTTGAAAAATAGATAGATCAATAGCTGCATCGGATCAGAAACTAACATGTAATTTCATATCTTTTGGCAAATAATTGCCAAAATATATGAGAAAAAATATGTTCTATATTTGTTAAATCGACTTATTTTCGCGTAAAAAGTCTTTTGGGGGATAGAGAGAGAAACTAGATCAGAAACTAACGTGCGATTTCCTATCTTTTTGCAAATAATCGCTAAAATATATGAGAAAAACATGTTTAGATTTATTAAATCAACTTATTTTCGCGTAAAAAGTCTTTTGAAAGATAGAAAGGGAAACTAGATCAGAAACTAACTTTCGTTTTCCTAACATTTTGCAAATTATCGTCAAAATATATGAGAAAAACATGTATAGATGTGTTAAGCCGACTTATTTTCGTTTTAGCACAACGAGAGATTGCGAGAGCTGCATTGTTTCAGAAAGTAACATGCTATTTTCGAACTTTTGGCAAATACTCGCCAAAATATATGAGAAAAACATGTTTAGATATGCAAAATCGAATAAAAATCCTAAAACATGATACCAAATCCCAAATTTAGCAAAGCATGTATGATTGCCATGCAATAATACGAATTCCAGAATGTAGGCATACCAAAAACAATTGCAATACTAATATAATATGACTAATATAATTTCTCGTGCATGCACAACTTTAATACCTCCTGAAAACGAACAATCGATACTGAATATTATTAAAAAATGTTGTTAAAACTTTTAATACTCTAAAAATGAATGCATGTATACAAATACACAAATATTGAAGTCATCTGTATTTATATTTCAAATAAATTTACATCCATTGAAAACGATTTAATTGCATAATAAACGACAATTAATTGAACGTAGAAATGTCCAGTTCATAAACGCATTCATACACATCGAAATGAATTGCAAACAATTTTTATTCACATCACACAAACATCGGGTAAAAATAAATAAATGTATCGATTTAAATCTCATCTCATTCCTTATGTGCAAAAACGTCGAAATAAACGTTGTTTGGAGAACGTGGTCAAATATTTTGGAGACGTATTTCCTATACTTTAATAATACGATATGTGTTTATATCTACAATCATTTCATATCATACTATACCATGTTTGAAATTCTTTTCCCTCCAAAAATGTGAACCAATTTAAAAATGGCGACCGAAAATGTATTTATGTACAGTTTGCAATGACGACAATTGCATTTTTGGCTTATTCATGGCGTAAATGAATCTCGAACGTCACATAGTACTTGATTTAATACACATTCATCAATGAGGATCAAGTCGGGGGATTATATTACAAAATCGCATTCTTTGGAATGAACTAACGCAAAAATCAGTCACAAATACATTAAGTTCTCTTTATAAATATTAATAATTTAATATTGCTACGAAACTTATTCATTGATTTATGCAGTAATCTTTTACATACGGCTTTTTTGTCCCTGGGACGAAAAATATATTGGGTACCACAAATAAGGTGCCATTAGAGAGAATTAATCAAATGAAATTCAAACTAAAATGAACTAAAGGAAGTTTGGATTTCATTTGCTTCAATAATATTAATAATGCACGTTCAATTAGAAAGTACTTTTGAAAAACGCTGTTTAATTTGCGTATGTTAATGGATAATTCTTCCTTGTAAAAATTATTATGGCCACCAAGGTCACTGCAATCGAGGCCAGTACTGAGCGGACATGTCGGGTTGGCCTGGTACAGCTATGGGTACAGAAACGCCAGGTGATATCAAACCTAAAACGGAAATGTTGATTAGTTTATTGGTCCCCAAGGAATAGGGATAAAATAAAAAGATCTATTGGCCATTTGGGATTACCTGTGGAGGATGAGCCGTTAGTGTTATACTGATGTCCGTTCATTTGATACGGTTGCGCCGGACTGCATGGTGACGGTCTGGAACCATATCCGATGCCCAGGTCATAACTAGGACGGCCCATACAATAACCTCCCATTGCTCCACCCATACTTGGACTATCCCTTTGTTGCAGGCAGGCCCCCGGGGACGGTCCCATCCCTGTGTTCAAGCCGGTGTGACCAAATGAACCCATTGATGACATTGGGGTACTGTAATGATTACATTTATAAATCACTTTGCTATGAAATTTCAATTCATTTAATAAATACCTGTAAGAATCTGCAATTGACATCGGAGGCGGTATAGGTGAGTACATCGACGTCTGATTGAAGCTCTGTAAGCGTGGCGGAGAAGCGGCAGGTCCTGGATGTTCGGCGGGGGCGGGTGCACCTCGTCGCTGATTACGCAGTTTTTCCTCCCGTCGCCATTTCGCACGGCGGTTCGAGAACCAGACTTGGATGCGCGCCTCCGGCAGGCCGATCTTCGCTGCCAGCCTCTCGCGAGCGAAAACATCCGGATAATGCGTGCGCTCGAACTCTGCGTCAATAAACACGGCGCGGCATTAATATCCAGTTTTAATGACTTTAATGACGTGCCAAAATCGCGTCATTAATCACCGCAATTAAAGCGGCGCTAAAACGCTCGTGTAATTGATAATGACGGCACGGCGCGGCGTCGAGGATCACTTACCCTTCTCCAAACTATCAATCTGATCGTTGGTGAATGACGTCCGGTTTCTTTGCAGCTTACGCTTCAAGCGCAGTCGCGCCTGATCGTCATCGGGACCGGCGGAGCTTCCGGCGTTCGAGTTGTCACCTGAGTTCGTTTCATCCGAGTTTAATCCATCCAAATCAGTTACTGCAAAGATAATAAAAATTGATCGTATGAATTTGAAAATCTTGAGGAGGAGATAATTTATACTGTGGTGATAAAAATGTTCAATCTGAAGTTTTCCGTTGTATTATATACTTTTAAAACATGGAACTGAAATGTATAGGTCAATGTGTGATAATTATATTGATACAATAGGCAAAAAGTATTGGAACCGTGGAGTCTAGCATGTAAACAAAAAAAATCGAATCAGTGTCTGCATATATATTAAATATTGATAATTAATTTTAGAATATTTTTAGTTATATGCTCAAAGTGACGTTTTCGTTTGTATTATATAATTTTCCAAAGTATACCGAAAAGTATCGGTCCATTTGTGGCAACAATGCTGTAACAATATGCCGATAAACCTTGGACATGGCTATTTATCATAAAATAGACTGAACCATCGAGGTAAGAGTAGACATGTGTTGATTCCGTTAGTCTCACAACAGCCAAACGTCCGCATGCTACCGAAAAAAAATGTTTTCAACTAATGCACTCGAGCGAAAACGTATAGATTGTGTTCGAATAATTGAAAGGAAGAAAAAATCGTGGTGCGTGTTGGAAAAAGACCACCGCATGTCAAACGTATTTAGCATCCGTCCCGTTTAACCCTCGTTGCAAAGGGACCATTTTCCCTAAAAATATTTATCGCTCAGTGACGCGTTAATAACAAATTTTAGGCGCACCGAAAATTGCGTGGCATTACGCACTGCACCCTCTGCACATGCATGCATTGTTAATAGATTAACGCCGAACGGTAAAAACGTTGCTTTTTGCTTCTCTAACGGTAATCTGCATGTTTAAAAGTGTAACTTATATGGATTCAGCTAAACATGCGACGGCAAGATTACGCAAGTTATGTGTGCATGTGTGTGTGTGTGTGTGTGGAATGAGACGCTGGCGGCTGAATGCGTAAAGAGGAAGATGATAAAATAAATGTTTGCCGAGCAAATTCGGTTATGGCACGCAAATGTATAAAATGGTAGCGCGAGCGGGAAAGTAAAATGCCTGGCGCGGTGTGCGGCACGCCAGCCATGCCGATGGCGGTAGCGGTGGCGGCAACGGGTGGCGGCGGTGGTGGCTGTGGCGTATCATCCCCTAGCTGTATGTGCTGCGCCGCACGCCAACAACCGGTAGACGGCTGCGGCATGCCGTCATCCCGAAAAGGTCCTTATCGCGCGTTTCTGGCTGGCTGCGTTTGTTGCCGTAACGCAGATCGGGATGTCTTATCTCTCGGTGGGGGCGGTAGAACGAGAGCGTGCGCGACTCCGAGACACGGGCCCCAATACACGCTCACCACGCGAATACACCCACGCATTCAGATAGACGGCGGAGAGGTGAGACGATCGAGGCTGCAATGGTGTCTGAAGCCAGACCTGGGAGCAACAAAACTTGGACACATTCATGGATTGAGATGTAGATGTGTTGTATGTGTATTACGAAAGCTAGAGCTAAAGGAGAAAAGGTTCTTTTATTCTCCCGTTTCTAAGTTAAACGGGGATTTCCCGAGTTTAATCTTGGAAATAAAAGGATTTCATTCAACTTGGAAGAGGGAAATTTTTATTTCAAAAATTATTTAGTACTCTAAAAATATTTCTATATTTCATCATAATATTACCATTTCTATAAAGATGATTTAATTTTACCTAAGAAACTTCATGAATAGGAAAAAAATTAATATCGATTTCTACCTTTAAGTTTTAGTTGGAAGTAGATGCACTAGTAAATTGATAAGTAGCGTTGAAGTGAGTATAATATAACAATATGAAAATGAATTTATGACTAAGTATCACTTGACTTCACTTAACGGCAGCCCAACCCCCTTGGAACATTTGAAACTTAGCATAAATAAAATCAGAAAATCAGCACGCATATGGAACACAACAATCGCAATCGAGCGCGAATAGAACAACGGTGAAAGCGAAACCCTCTTTGACGTCGTTTAGTTGCGCTTTATTAGTCGCAACTCGTTCACACCCAAACGCATCCGAACAAAAACCCGAGCCCCGCATATTACTTTATTACGTTATGTAATATGGGTGCCGCGTGGTAGCAAAATGTGGCATATAATAACGTCATACATCAGTTGCCACTCGACGCGATTGCTTGGCGAAACGCATATGCCCAATGCCGCTTGGAAGAATACAACTTGCGCGTGCAAAATGGATGTCTGCATTTTCAATTAGCACGCCGGTGAATGGTTGAGGGGTTTGGCATATTTTCCTGTTTAACCGAACCCATCGATGGGTAGAGAGGTAGTGGCATGCAATCGACACGTGAGCTGGTCGATTGCAAATTACACGTTACTTTTTAGGCGAGGCGCGGTTGATTTTCTCCCTACACTTTTCCAACGAAATTTCCAGTGTAAATAGACCAGTTTGGGGTTGTAGTGTGTAATGACAGCTATAACCGTTTTTTACACCTCTGTCCTATAGGAGATTATTGAGGGGTTGGTGAAAGGGCGGTCCCTTTAATGTTGAAAAATTACATGCTATTAAAAGGTACGAATACCTTCCGAGGACCTTCCTAAATAGAGATGTTTAAGAAACAAAACGGAGAGTTGTAATAATTTTTGAAGATATGCGCGAATAGTAATGTTCTCGAGTTGTGGGACACTGGAATTTTGGGTCGTCGGAATGTTCCAGAAATTCCCTTCCAGGGTGTGCACATGTCAACGCATTACCCTCAACTCCAATAGTGATAACTCCTTATTCTAATAGGTTTTGATTAAAGCAAAGAGTTATTCCGTAGGTAGCTGTTGTCACCGTCACACGGGTTGGTTGTTTATGTCGGTGAAACTGCGCATGTTGCTGTCTAATAAGTTGTCAAGCCTCAGTGGCAGTGGAGGCGGCAGCGTTAGTGGCGAGGGACACGCAAAAGATCCGCTAGACATTGCAGACGTTACTTCGGGATGAAGGAGGCGCGCTGTGTTACATTGTGACGGCAGCCGCCGCCTGCTGCCGCCGCCGTCCATCGACGCTCTCTTCTGTGCCTGCCGCTTTGCATTCGCCTGCCACGCCACCGCCACCGCCACCGTGCGCTATATGTTTTGGGGTACCAAAGCAAATTACTTACAGTCAAATGATTCCATTTCAATATCGGGACAAAAGGGGCTGCCGCTCTGTTCGTTCACGTTCCTCGCCGCGTCGGGCGCGCAGAGATACACGTATCTGATATGCGAGAGATGTGTGCATACACATACAGACACAGCAGCCGCCACCCGTTGTTACAACGGCGAGAAAGGCAGATATGATACGAAAACGGGTCTCCCCCTTCTGCCTTTCTGGATGCTGTACCGATGCGTCCGCCAGAAACAACAAAATACTCGAATGCAAACTCCAGCGGGGCTCAGTATTTTGTCTGCATGTTTTCAGCTTTCCAGCGGTATGAAATGCTACTCGTTCGAATCACGTTTAATTTACGACGGATAAAGCAGATTATAGTAAAATTTCTTTTCTAATTTGAAAAACAACTGGGAAAAGCATGTTATATATTTATATTTCTTGTTTTTTTTTTTAAATCCAGAACCCCTAAAAAGAGACATGAAAGAAAAATTTCACAAGTATAAACAAATAAAAGACATTCTGGGTTTTTACTTTCCTAAATCGTGAGTTCCTAAAGAAACCAAAAAGAACTATCCATTACATCAAATTAAATCATAGTTGAGTATTTAAAGGACCAAGTTAGATCGTCCCCAAATGACATTGTAAGTAATTGAATTAATTTGACTATGAACGCGTGTTCGTGCACGGCATGCTACGACGTGCCTGCGCCGCTAATTAATACAAATTGGGATTTAAATGGCTGCCGGCAGCGGACAGTCAATGATATTCGCATACGGCGTGTTAGGGAGGCGGTGAACAACCCCCACGGGACAGTTTTAAGCGGTCGTGTTAACACGCCTAACTGGCCGTATCACCGCCATCCCCTCCGGTCGCATCAAACGTTTTCTAAACGCTCCTGCCGCCCTGCAAATTGGCAAAAAGCGCACCCCCACAGCGACAGCGTTTCGAGGACACTCGACGTTGTTGCTTTCAACTGAGTTTGACCTTTTGGCGCGTTGGTGGCGGGTGGCGGCTGCCGGCAGCCAAACGCTAGGCACCTCTCCGAGTGCAATCGCACGTGACGTCTTTATTATTCAGCCCACGCCTCACCTACTCCAGCGACAGTTTTCGAGGACGTAACGTGACGAACGGGCGTCAGTTTCATTATTTCAATCATTTGACAATTTCGTCGGCGTGTCTAGGATGCGGCATTAAGCTACTATTGCACAAAATTGTCGCGCTTACCTTCATGAATGTCAAGTTGTAATCTGCACACTACACGAGTTGTAATATGTAAAATGGTGCTTGTAATCTCGATTTGGTAAAGGTTACCAAGAATCGTGTATAGTGTCAGTGTCAGTAAGACCTCTTACAATAAGTATAAATTCTCCTATCGTTTGTTCAGTAATCATCAGTTACTTACTGCACTTACAAACAACAACAATACCAAAATGAATGTAAGTAACAACTGCTTATTTATCAACTCTGATAAGGAGTATAGATCTGATTAATATTAGGAGTACCGCTTAAGGCAAAAACACAAAAAGTCTAACTTAGAGGTGGAGCAATGGACAGTGTATTCCATTGCTGATGTACGTACCAGATGGCTTAGAAAAGATCAACTACTTTAATCAAATTGGTGGTTTCTAGCTAATGATTGCGACAATCATCGTGGTGGTGGCCATGTGCGATGCGGAGCCGCCGCGTTTCCGCCATTTCCAGAGACAGGCGGTGCAGCCGAGTGGTGCGGAGGCGGCGCCCTATGCGCCGTCGGGTTATCGGCCCAGCGGTGCGCTGTTTGCGTTACCGCAGCGCGAGTACGGTGCTCCTGCGCAAGGATATGGCCCGCCGTCGCCACCACCGGCTGAGCCGGAGACAACTGAACAACCGCAGTCGACCACAACGGAATTACCAGAGACTACCACAATCGGGGATGAAGAGGTGACAACTCTTGAACCACAGGTATAGAATACTATCCTACTTTAATGTAACCTAAAGTTTTTTAAGTACATTGTAATTATATTCGAGATTTTAGAATACTACTACTTTATACTATCTGTACTCCTTTCTAGGCTGAGAATATACAACTTGAAAATCTCAAGGAACAAGCACAGAAACGTCCTGTCTTCATAGTAGTACCACGAGCCCGACAGCAACTTAAATCCCAAAGCTACGTAACCTACATTCAAGAATACCCGGAAATCGAATCCCAGGGCATCATCTATCCTCAGAACGCTGCCATTTACTCTAGTAAATTGCAGTCGTTGCCTTTGACCAGCGTCTACAATCCATACGCATATTTTCAGATTTACCAATAGATGTCTCCTTATCATGTGACCAATCATAATCTAGTAATAATTTCAGTAATTTATTTGTAGTCTAGCCAGTGAACCGTTCAATGAAATTTATGAGCCTCAAACTATCGTCAATAAATCTGTCATAAAATAGTATCATACTGTTCTTAGTAATTATAGCATAGAATTAGTGAATTCAATTCTTAGTAATTGCACCTTTAATAAGGCAAATAACATTTAAGGACGTGTTTACAATATCCACCATCATTACATGGAATTAGCGCAGTGTAAGGAATGCCTTTAGTAATTAACATTCTAATGTGTTCAAGTGTAATAGATTAAATGATATAATAGATGTCAATGCTGATGACTTCAAGAGATTTTTCTGTAAATGAAATCTATTGAGCGATTCTGGACAAGTAAATACTCAGGTATGTTGTACAGATGGATATCTTAAGTGTGCTTGAATATCGATACAAGTTTGTAAAGAATATCTCCAACAAAAGAGAATTTCAAAATGTAAAGATTAGTAGCTACCTATTTTCCAACAATAGGAATATTTCTATAAACTTCTAACATGCCGCTGTTATCACAAATAAAACACTTTATAAACATTCTTCTATTATAAGAGTATAGAAATAGTAGATTAAGAGAAATATATTTCAACTAATTGCAAATGTTCTCATAAGAATTTTAACTCAGACGTAAGTTTACTATGTCACACCAGGAGGTACTCCTAATTGACTCATACCCAGAGTTGACGAGTTTAAGTAGCAACGTTTTCAAAATGTAGGCTGTTCCCACAGGAGAAAGGGATAAAAATCAGGTGTATACCAAACAACTCTATTATGTATACACAGGGCATACCCGCAGAGTTACAAACTGTAGGTGGTACCCCGACGGTGCGCTTTTAAGTTCAAATGAATTGCAGTGGTTTTGATTGTAATAGGGTTGGGGTAACAATAAGAGCATAACTTCACATGAACATACTAATGCAGATTTTTTAAATGATTAAAACTACCAGCATAAGCAATTTATTATAAGAACATACCTGTGATAGATATCAGCAATATTATGATACCGTACGTAATTTTATTGAAAACTTTGTTGGAATATTATTTTCCACATTATAATTAATTCATACTTGAATCGAATAATTTCATGAGAAATTCCGCAATTTATAAAACTCTCATTCATTCATCTCGAGTTAACCCCTAGGCTCTCGGAAGATATCCGAACTGGGAATGCGTTCCAGTCAAAGAGCGTGCCGACGGATATATTAAATTTGTGGAATTTTGCGGTTATGCCGAATCCGGTTTCGGAAACTGTGTGCAAATTGTACACAATAAAGGCATAAGCCGAGGCGGATAACTTTGCTCGGCTTCGCATCTTGCAACCCCATCCGAAATCCATTCAAAAAACACATTTTGCAAGAGCTTTTCAGTGTACTTTTTTTTCATTTCACTGCCGGAGTAAAGTGGCTATTGATCTTATAAATTGAAAAATAAATTCAACCCTTAAGTCATTGTTATCGATCGGTTTAGAAAACGACTTAAAAACGTCGGATTACAAGTGGGAGGCTAAGTTACAAAGTTGTCGAAAAGGGTTAGTTGCAAGACTGCCGGCGGCGATATTTCGCCGCGTATACGACTCGTATTAGGCGTGCGGCTTCGTAATCATAATCCGGATTACAGGCGTTTTACAAACAAGCGATGCTACCGCAAATTTACAAGCGGTGTGGATATGTGTGTATGTTTAGCGAAGCATTGAGCCCTCAAGCATTCGAGTTTACTGTTCGCCATGCCGGTGGCGAAGGAGTTGAAGCGTTCAATTGCGTTGGTATTCCGTCGGCTTAACAATATGTCTTTAAGTCGGATGTACTCATCGTTCTATCACACTTGTAGTTGGGACTACAAGGGAGGGATTTGTGCAGATTTATACAGGAATGCACTTAAATGCAACTGGAATGCGTTTGAAAAGTTATTTTAACTGTTTGTTGCAGTAATTCTAGGACATAATTTCTAAAGTTGCCTAAACTATACCTTGGTGATCATTTTAAAAAGAATCTAGCCTTAAATTAATATTATTCCTTTAATTCAAATGCTTTACAAGTGATAAAGAGGGGTCTTGAAAAACCATGCGCAAGTTTGTCTAGATACTGAAGCGCAGACACGATTATACACTCGGGCAGCAATTTACTAATAAGGGGGGAAATTTGGCACTCAGACTGGATGGAAAATGGAGCCCCCCCTTGGAACACAATATACAAATCTAGACGCAATTATTATGGCCCCCATATACCCTGGCTATAATAATTTGTGAAAGGTTAAAGTGGGGCATTTCACAAAAAAATGTTGGGAAACGCTGTGCTAGCTAGTATTACAGAGCTGGGGGTATGTAGAGTCGTGTGTAGAGTGTTTGTGGTATATGCGGTTGAGTGTACTGCAACATGTATGTATGTGTGTTAATAATTCACACACAAAGAGATGCCTCGAGGACTCGAACCTCGTCCGTCGGCGTGTTACGCCGTGGTGCTACCCCTAAAGCTACCTAGGCGGTAATTGTATCGATTTGGCTAATAGTAAATGAATAAATATAAAGTCAATTGTTCATAAAACATATTTATATGTTATTCGTAGAATTTTTATGCGAAAGTAAACTTTGAATTTAAAACTCTACAAAAATATATAATTTTAACATCCTCTTGAAAATAATTTTAAAAACTCTTAGATTTTTCATTTTTTGTCAAAATTAATTATAAATTTAAATTTTAATGTATGTACCAATATTCACATGCAATTCATTTTAACAATTGCAATGTGCTTTTGAATTATGCATTGAATTGGCATATACATTTCGAAGTATTTTGAGATAATAAACTTGAGGAAAAAAATCTTCACCATCTTTTTCTCATCGAAACCTGAATCTGAAAAATTGTTAACAAATTAGGAAAATTATATGAAATTAATGAATTATGGTCCTAACATTGTGTTGGGCAAGCAACGTGTTGAAAAATAACTATGAATACCGCGATAAGCGTTTTGACATAAACAACCGAAACATGGAAGCTGTTTGTTCATTTTTTATGAATTCATTCTCTATAAATATAAGCAATACTTGTAATCACATTTCAATTTAATAATAACCAGAACAAAGTATATGCGATGTAAACATGAAATGCCGTTCTGCGGTTTTGTTATCAGTATTATGCGGGGAGGTGTAGGCCGTAACAAACACACGCAGCCACATCTCCCCGAAAATCCCTTTGATAACTAATCCGTAGCCGCAGGCATACGCAAACCACCGCTTGCCTGCCGCCCTGCGCCCGCCAGCGAGACGGCTACAATGTATCAGTTTCGAAAATTAAACTCTGCAAGTGACATGTCATGCGCATCCCTCCATCCCTCTGATAAAACGCGCACGCAGAGAAAAATCACTCGCTGGCACACGGTTTTCCGTGTTTGCACGCGCCGTTTGAGGTCGGCGCTCAGCTGTAACGCAAAAATGTGGCGCGCATTTGCGCACGACATGCGCGGTTAAATGAAAAGCGTCACGGGGCGGGGGAGGGTCTGGTGGTTGCGGCGGCGTGTGCGTCGCCCGCGGTTACGTGTTCATCGGGAAAATTTTAACCAATTTACTCGGTGCGCTCGCCCTGATTGTTGTTGCAACAATTCCAATCTGCCTGCCGCGCGCCGCGCCGGGTGGAAAAAAATGCCAACGTGACGCGCAAAGGGCGCAAGCAGTCCTGTGGGGGGCAGAAAAGGGTGCGCTTTGCCTGCCAACGACGCCGACGTTGGCGCATTAAACGAGCCGCTTTTCGAAATTAAATCGGAAGCGGCCCCGGACGGCACGTCCGAAATTATGATACATTAATTAAAATGTTCGCGCTTGATATGAGCATTTGTTTGTGTGCTTTTGATTGTATTGGGCAAAACGGATTAATTTTTAACTCATTTCAATTTTGTAATTTTACAATTAATCTGATTGAATTCGAAGGAATTTTCAAAGTTTGCTAGGTGTTAACGGCATTCAACATTTTGAAGTTTATGCGCTGGTTTGTCGAATAGTACCAACTTAACTTGAGAACTCAACGAGGAAGAACACATTAGCCATTGGCAAAATTATTTGATCCCATCTAAAATATAACTTGTTAATCCTTATATTTGACTTGTAATGTTGGAATTCATCATATGTTATGTTTTGTAAATTGCAATTCAAACGATAATTAAAAATGTGTAATGAAAAGAAACATATAGTGACATAATAGTATATTAAACAACGAGCATGTAATGCTATACATTGTTCACGACTACAACAAATTATGGCAGAGTGCATTCCATGAATTAATAATTAAGTAAAATCAAATATTAAATTTGAAGCATAGTGTTTTTTTTTTTGTTTTAATCAACTATAACTTTGGTTGAAATGGGAAAATTACAAAAATTACTACAAATTTCAAAAGATTGAAGTATTTTTATTTCTTTCAGCTTTCATTGTTTTGTACTATTTTATGAGTATCCTCTGCCAAAACTTCGTTCAATAGCAATTAAAGTATAACGGATAATTAGCCTACGGAATGATTGACTGAATTTTCACCGAACCAAGCTATGGGTTAGCTTGCGTTGGAAGTTGTGTTTTGGGGGCAGGGTCGGTGGCGCCGGTGAGCCAAAGAAAAGACAAAACACAAAACTGCGTCTCGCCTCGCGGAATCAAAGTGTCAACAAACAAGCACGCGCATTACGGATGCGAAAGAGGGTTGCTCTGTCTGCGGGAAACACAAAGACCCCGCGGGGACGCGAATCAATACCCCAAGGGAGAGGACGCGTCTCCTGCGTGACGTCACGCTTCCTTAGCACCGTTTTCGCGCCTCCGCACACAAAAAGAAGGTGATCGCCGTTCGCACTTGTCGCCCGCACCCCCGCACACCACGCTCCGCCACCCACAACCGCCTCAGCGACCCGCCAAACCCGACTGCCTGCAACTAGCAATGCTCGCACAACCCAACGGCATCCGACATCCGGCCGACAAGTGTGACACTTTTCCACTTTTCCACCCTGCTCAGGAGGAAAACATCCTCGATATCCACAAGTAATATAAGACTCAATAAAATCGATTCACCTATTGAATGTGACAATTCCTGCTGAGAGAGAGTATCCGAATATAATAAAAAAGTGAAATAAAAAGAAGACTAACCTTTTTTGGAGTGTAGATCATCTGGAAGGATGGTCGGTGGTGGGCTAAGGGGTTGGAGTGGGAATGGACTATTGCCGCCAGTTGCTGGGTACCACGGTGACGGTCGCCAACTACTCTGACTTCCATTCAGCAGGCGCAGTTTGTCGTAGACGGTGTCGCTGTTATTCGCTGGCGGCACCTGCGGCGTCTGTGACTGCTCCTTCTGGGCGGCGAGATTCCTCAACACTCGATTGATTGATGACACCTTTAATCACACCAGAGAACAATCAGTTCCCCTTACAAAACATGGCAGCACTCGCCTGTCATATGTCGCACAAACTGTGAAGATATTAAAACTTGCATAAAAGGACAAAAAATGCACGCTTCAATTTCAAGAAATGAATAGTTAATATTCTGCCGACTGTCAATGTCGTCAATGAATCGCAGAGATTCGTATAATAAAGAAATCTGCGGGTGGTCCCACCGCGCATTGCAGGATCCCGGCTTGATCTCAGCGTGGAGCTATGAATAAAAAAATGCTTCCAGACGCGACCCCGTGATATCCATTATGGCATCGTTCGCTCCATATTCTTCCGGGGGCCCCTTCCGATGCCTTTCATAATTCCTTTCATCATTTCATCATCGTTTTCCATTTTCATCGCAGGATTTTTAATTTCGAAAAAAAAACGAACGAGCGATTATTGATTTTTACATTTTCATATTTTCCTCTTAACCTTCTTAGACGCTATAAACCTCCTCGAAACTCTCAAATATAACGAAAGAAAGCCTGAGTCAGAACAAAAAGCTTACAAGTGCCAAAAGAATGGGTATCATGACAGGGTCTCTTAATTGTTGTCGATTGAATTACGCCCTGTTGTGTGACATTATCGAGAGGGGCATTGTTTCGCTGAAATTTGACCCTTAAGGTTAAGCCGCAAACCCTGACAAAGCCACAGGCTATTGCCTTTAAAGTAAACCCAACCTCAATTGACAAGTTATACCAGTCAAAACGTCAATGCACGTATTACAATAAGAACTCGAGAATATAGTAACTGCCCTTAAAACCACTTTCATTGGCACACATTCCCACGAGAAGCAAATAACGACGTAATAAACTAATATATACTAGATTTTGTCCTTGATAAAATATATCGCGCTGATAAATCGCAATTTGCAAGTTTTAAATTTATTAAATATTTGTGATATCTTGATATCTTCATCCGCCAGACGAAGGGGCTAGGGGCTAATAACGATCAAGTGTGATTGTACTCTCGAGAATACTGTTATCCGGGTGATTTGCAACTGTACTCGTGAAAAGCGCGTGCAATTGATGCTTCAATTTCATTTCGGAGACGCGTGTCGGACACGTGTCCGCATGGAGATTATTGCACATTACGCACGCCGGTACCAAACGAACCCCCTTCGCATACCCGGGCGAAAAACAGCGGGAAGGCGGGTATTTCCGGCGCTCATCTCCGTGTAAACTGGTACATACAACATCCACAGGACATTCAGCAAACTGTTAAAATATTGCAATGCGACCATGCGTGGACGTTCTCTTTCAGCTTTCTAAGGGTGGAAGAGGGTGATAAACAACTTCCTAGCTTTTGTAGTTTTATTCATGTCGTTTAAAGTCCTTAGATACGTGCCAAATGCACCAAAAAGAAAAAAGCGTTTGTCTACTATTTAAGCAATATATTAAATAAATTTTAACTATTTAAAGACTTTAAAATTTTATGAAGCAACTAATCTTAAGTTTATTTATTTTTATGGGGTTTAACTATATTTAAATCATAAAATAGATTTTATAATACCCAAAGAAAGCGTGACAATTTATAAGTCAATATTAACTTTAGGTCAAGGATGTAGCTCCTCGGAGGGCTTAGCTTTCGTCACAGTCACGGTCGTCGGCGGCGGTGGTGGCGCGCTGCAAAACGCCGGCGGATCTTTTCAGTCTGTGCGCACCGCCCTCCGCCGCCCCCTTAGAGCGTTGAAACTCCGCACTCACTCCGCAAAAGCGGCGACGGCAAACACGCGGTAAATCTATGCACCCTTCGCACTTGTGTTTACGCTTTGCTGCCTGCGACCCCACTCGCATTACACAGCACAATTCCTCCCACTTTTCGCTCCCTTGCGACATACACCCACACACATATACACAGGAGTGTACACCGCCGCCTAGAAAGAACACGTTACGATGGCTTTGGCGGCGGCAGCAGGTTCACCCTCGTTTAACTCGGCCTCAAAGTCGCAACTTTTCGCACAACGTTCGTTCTGGATGTATGTGTTTTTTTTTTGTTGATAAACTTTTCGCAAGCGAAAAGAATCGATACCCAAATCGAGTCAGATTTAATCTCGTCCCGCCAAAGTATCGATAGACAATCGAGACAATTTTCTTACGATATGCTTCGAGGATGTCATGCCCGGCGCGTTCACCATTCCGCGCCGGCCCGTTCAGCATGCGGGGGTGAAGGATGCTGGAAGGAGCAGGTTTGCGCACATCTGGCGCAGTATACTGAGGAAGAGAAAGAGTGACGGGAGAGAAGAGTGCATGTCGAGGGGAGCGCCCTGCCGCGAACGCTTTAAACCAGATTCCTCTCGCTTGACTGGCTGGGAGTCAGTCCAATCAATGCAGTCCACCCCCGCAAAATTGCAAACAGTTTGCTGCGTCGGGCATACTACGAGCGTTCGCACCAGAGAAACACAATAGTAAAAAAGTGATACAAGATAAAAATTACAAGTACACCGCCTGTTAAAAATTGAATATATTTTTCAATTACCAAATTACTCTAGGAATTACTAGAAAACTAGAAAACTCTAGGAATCAAGAAAATACTGATGTTTTATGTATGAAGAACTATACGTCCACAATATTCAGCAATATATCTTCACGTTACACCTTTTACGATCGAAAGACAATTCATAAATACAAATCTTTTTGAAATATCATGATTTACTCTTTATTATCTCCTAGAATGGCTGCATGTATTTGCTATGTATTTGAGACTTCATGTACAGAAATAATTTTGAACACTCAGAGAGTCTACGAAAAAATATTTAAACATCAATTTAAAGCAATTTAGTACTAAGGCACTTGAATCTCGAAGGGTGGGTTAATAATCGTGGGTTTAAAAGAGGGAGCGTTATATTAGGGGCTTTGATATTTTCAGATACGCGCTGGGATCATTTTGGTTTAGAGTTTAGACATCCAGAACCGATTTGTATGTTGAAAAATTGCAACAGTCCCGAGCCCCTACTGAAACCTTTGGAGATCAATTTTGGACCCCACGGGAGATTGGTCACGCTGGGTTAAACCCATGAGTACCACCACAAATGTTCGTATTTTTTAAACCTCTGAACAAACTAATAATTATATCGCACTGTAATCACAATCTATAGCATTAAGTATTAATGATCTGGAGACATATTAGGAAATCGATCTTGCAAGTAGGTGTACTTACACTTGGAATGTTGTCGTTCGTGCAGACACCTTCCTGTAAGAGTCGGTCGCGTATTTCCCAGGCGAAAATTGACGGGCACTCGCGTTTGTAAGCAGAGATCTTCGAGACGACCTCGGCGGTGGCGACTCGGGGCTTAGAGCCTCCGATCGCACGTGGACGTATTGACCCCGTCTCATAGTATCTATAAAAAATAGAGTCTTCTTAGTCGTGGTTCAAGCAAGCAGTTCCTTTCTGACACATAGTCGAAGGCCATTCAGTACTGAATTGTATTTAGTCAGGAGAACATGGGGAGTTGAAGCTCACCTTCCTAGGATTTTAGACACACATCCGTTCGACACCTGGAGGATGCGCGAGATATCACACGGCCTAGCGCCTGAATGGGCCAACTCAACGATCTTCTGCCGCGTGGAATCCGGCAAGGGACGTCCGCTGACGAAAACACCGCCTAGCTGGTTCACACCGCTATGACCTGGGTCACAGTACCACAGCACTGGTTAATAATAGTAGAAGTTCGTATTAGGTAAACAAAAAGGGGTACGGCAAAGATACGATTGGTCAAAAAATGGAAGAACTTAATAAAATTGATTTTAAAGACCTCGTTTGAAAGGGACCATTTAAGGTCTTCTTAGAACTGATTGATATGACAATAGTGATTAAGGTTGTAGTAAACTGTGTAATCAAAACGGTGTGAGAAACAAGCTATATCGATGTCGTCATCAAATGACGAGACCTTGCGCCCTTCGACGAAGCCACAATTGATTGAGTCAAATCACAACTGAATAAGCACAACATGATTCAGATACTGGGAATTGTTACAAAGCTATACCAATAGCAATAGATGTTTTGATAGCAACTTTGTATATCCCAAGAAGTCTTATCACGATGTACTTTTCATAGTCGGTACTACCTATCAAAAGGGACTTCGTACAGTTAGAAATTCCTGTAAAAATTACCTGTAATCATAAAAAACCACATATATCAATTAATCGACGAGGTCATCGGAAATTTAATATGTTCTGGCTAGTTTTACGTGCAAACAATGCGAATAAATACGAGTGTAAATTGAGCCGGCCACAAACTCGACAAGCGCGTCGAATGCGCGCAATTCGTTACGGTTTTTACACAATTGGCGCATCGATTCCCGAAAAGCTAAGCTTATTTGCCAACAGCGAGTGCACAAAGCTCGTGCCGGATGGCGGCGCTGACTCCTCTCCGGAGCTTCGGGCGGCGATCACCGTTTGCGGCCCCGCTTGTGTGATGCCGCATTCGGCAAAGTTGGTTGAAGATACAGCGTGCGGACACGCTCGTGGATTAAGCCCATTCAAACATTCGGTTGCTGTTTGCCTGACCGTGGAGCACACGCGGGGATGTTTCGCGTTGTTATCCCTCATGTTTTGTCCGCCTGTACACGTCTACTCACAAACGGTTGCAAATTACACCCCAACAATATCGCAATTATGCGAAACTATTCAATAGCAAATTTGGCACATAATCTCTTCAGCTGTACATGTATATTTAAAAATAAGACATCAAAAAAATCTTTCACGTAGATATTTCAAAAATTCTATCGAAATAATAGTTTTTTTTTTCTACTAAAATGACTTAAAATATTGAAGGGATCGAAATATGAGAGTAAAACTAGAAAATCTCCATTCTTTCTTGTGTGTTTTATTTCGACTTATGAAATATGCCTCGTGATCGTTTTAATTTAAGCCTTTGGCGTCTTATAAATTTCAAATTTGCCCTGTCATGGGAATTCACATGAATCGTGCAAGTATTTCGCATGTGCAATGCGGCGCAGACATTCGTTTTCCTAAATTGTCGGCAACCCTATTTCTAATTAAGTTATTTTATTCAAAATTTCTGGGTTTATTCTTTGTACTATTTCTCAGTGGTAAGTTTCAAATAATTTATGCACCTGGAAGTTTCCTCTTTGCTCTTTAATTTTGGATTCTTCGGCGTCTTTTATATTTAAATGTGTTTGTTGAACTTGTTCCTTCAAAATTTGTATGCAGACTTTGTTAATATTTGAATTTAACATTTTCTTCGCTTGGATCACTTTTTTTGACGTTTTTTAAAATCTTACTCATAATATTTTATTGTTCAAAGAACGTGGGGTGGCACCCGTTTCCTGAGGATTGTGGAAACTCATACGAGTGAGGAAAGGGCATTCCATGAGAGTTGTGTGTTATTTTTTCTACAAATATTATGTATGAAAATAATAATTTCTTAATCAAAGCGATACTGAAATGTGTTCAGAATACAACTGAAGTAGAAAAATACATTTATTTCTATTTCTGTTCAGTCATTTCTCATGGTTTTGTTTTTCAGTGTTTTTAGCATTTTATTAGGCTTTCTTCAATTGGATTTTTTCGAGGGTCAGAATACATTATTTAACGTAATATTACTCGAGCCTTTTCTGAGTACCTTTACTAATGTTCTTTTCTAGCGTGCTTCATTTCATGTAGGTCAACTTTGAAGATGAGTTTTTGGTTTGTGTGATATCTTTTCAACCAAGAGTCGCCAAAAAGTCTAAACTAAAATATCAGAGAATAAAGATGAAACTTCCAGATGCATGACTGATTTGAAACATTCTGAATCAATGAGATATGGTTCAAAGAATAAACAGTGAAATTCTCAATAAAAAAAACTTAGGTTTAAAAAAAAACTTAGGAGTAGGTTTGCCGAAAATTTTATGAAAACGAATCACTGTGTGGCGGTCGGAGTGCATATTTGTGACATATCGAGAGTTGCAGTTGGTATAACGACTCGGAGAAGTAATACAAATTGAAAACGGACCAGACCTACATAATGCCATAACGCAAGGTGAAAACGTCGAAAGAACGCCCGCACGTCAATAAAGCAAGCTCAAAAGTTAAGCATGATAAACGTCGGCGGCTATTACGCAAGCCAATGCAACTTTCGCACGAAGAATAATCAAAAAGTTGATGATGAAAAATCGCAGTATTGTACAAAATGAATATTCGTATATAGTTTTACATAAATACAAAAAAGCAGAAGGGGCAGAAAATTTATATAGAATTTAGAGTAAAATTTATAACATTAATCATTTCATAAGTCTATTTTTTATCAACTTGTCAAAAAATTCTTACCTACTTTCACGTTCACGATCGTAAACTTTTCTGCCTTAGAACGACCGCTTGTGTGCCACCTTTTTACGTTTTTTATGCGTTGATTCTCGACACACCTATTGTGCAAATCAAATTGACAAATGGATCCTGTTACTGAGAGGTGCACACTTGACGATTTTTCCGCATTGTGCGGCTGCTGAAGTGCGCGCGACACTCACGAAGATTTAAATCTGATGTTTGGCTGCATTCACACATCCTCGCTCCTGCTCTTTCTCGTGCATTTACTCACGCGCATTCAGGCATTCTGCTGCTGGTTGGCGCGGCTGAAACGCGAACAAACGCGAAGAAGTCGTAGGGGGTTGGCGTGCGTGTAGCGTTTTCATTCATTCGATGTGCTCGACGCACATTCGGGAAAAACGGAACGCTCCAGGCGTGCACCGTGGAGGAGATGCTGCATTCACCGCCCGGCGGCATCGCACAAAAGATCATCCCTTCGAGAGAGCGCAGCCCGCCGGAGTCAACCCCATAAACAACGTCGAAGAATGAAAATACCGACGAGTGGTACAACGCGCGCGACTGCTTAATTCTGTCACACGCATTCCGCAGTAGACTCAATCATTGCGTGTAATTAGGGATAAGCGTTATTTCAAGGGTATCAAATCGTTTAAATCATAAACTGCTTGAGTTATTATTTACTGATCAAAGATATAATTAATTTAGTATAATAATATTTTCGATTTTAATTAAACGCCTTTTGGGTAAGAAAATTTGAGAAATATGTATATGAAGATAAATGCAGACCGCAGACCGAAAATTAAGACAGTAAATATTTCATGTCAATGCTGCAAACATCGAAAATATCCTCAGTATTTAGTTTTATAATTAGTTCGGTTTCTATGAATTGAGGACTCCTAACAAAATACAAATAGTTTGAAAATGTATATAGGTAACTCTCGCTTAGCCTGCTTTTGCAAAACCAGGTTTTAATTAGATTTGAGACCATCCCTTAATAGTCGCGGAACCAGTACCGCACTTTTTCCGACGCCTGCCTGCTAATTTTGTCTCGTTCTCAATTAGCCAAAGCTAAATCAATCCATTGCATTGTTTGCATATTTTCATTTAATTACTATTTTAAATGCACTGTTCAATTAAATTTAAATACATGTGGAGAATTTGATTCCAACGAAGAAAGAAGTCCGAATATTTGTTGTGCAACCAACAAGTAAGTCTAGTGCTACCGAAAAGTTAGATGAGAAGTGTTTAGTAAAAATTAAAATATGTATAGGTAATTTTGAGAATTAAGTATAATTATTCCCTTGGGTTTATAGGTTTGACTTGTCCGGTAATTTTCGAGGATCTATTAACCGCGCTATTACTGCATATCCACGTTGTGTAAGAGATGATCCATTCTAAACTAATTCATCAAAGAAGAAGGAAAAAGTGATATTTTCTAAGGAATGCAGTTTTTTTTTTGTTTCTGTTTGATATTTGACGATAAAAGAGTTATTAACGCTTCAATGATGGGACAGTTGTGCGTAATTGAGATACAATTAGGGAAAAAGAGAATTACAATGATAAGCCTTCAATTAAAAGACGAATATGTAGTTCCAAGGCAGACGTTAAAATTTAAAGATCATCAATTATTTTTGGATGGTTTATTTAATCGATAAAGAAGTTTGAAAAGAAATTCAAATCTTATCCATCACTAATATAACTTGTAATTTTCTGTTGTGTTTAAGCATTTGACAGGCCAAAATCATTTCAAAACTTAATGTGGAATACATCTCTGACAGCATTCAAATATTTGCTGAATATACATATAGCAAGGTTCAAAGAAATCATTTTTTAAATTTTTAAATATTTTCCTAGTTGTATCAGACATTTTTATAACAAACGAAAGAGTTATTTACTGATTGAATTTATTTATTCATCAATAAATTTTCAAAGGCGTCTCTTTCTGAAAACATTTTTTTTTTCATAGAGGTAATCAAAATATCACTAAAACCACTCAATCTCAATCTCACAGGATTTTTTTTTAGTTTTTATTTGTCACACCGTGCGAATTTTCATTGTAAATCGCTACGTCCTTGCGCTCGCTTTTTTTTTCAATAAATGGTAGTTTCAAAGTCCGGGGACTTCAAATTTTCTCTTTCCCTATTAAATGTCAATTTCAATAATTAATTTCTTTGTAAAATTCATTAATTATGTTAAATTATTACATGTTCTTCTTTAATATGTCAATGCTAGCTAGTCTGGAGTCGTTCAAACAAAAAACAAGTATGACAGTAGTTGTGTGAATGACTTAGGAAAAATCATTATTAAGTACTTGCTCTCGAATATATAATTCAAACTTCACACTAAATTGCCAAATTCAATATAACATATATAACTAAGTATAACTCAATGCACTCATTTTGTTGAATCATGTGGGACAATAGGTTTATGGTATGAGAAATATGATAAATATGCTTCGAAATGAAGATTAATAGTTACTATATTTGAGACACCAGTTGATTTCGGCACTCTTGCGGATCAATCATTTTTATGTTTAAATTTCACAATACAAACAAAATCCGAAATGTCTATTCGTTTTGTTCTTTAATGCTTGTAACTCGCAATAGTTGTACATAAAATGAGTCTCTTCATATTCATAAACAACTTCATTGAATGTTCCAACTGGAGCACACCCTAATACTAAAGGAAAATAATTTCGCATTACGGCGTGTCACGTCCTGGCACGCATGCGGGACCTAAATCGGTTCACATTTACCAGTTTATTCCCCAAGTCATACGCTCATGTAGAAGTTTTACTTCAAAATTAAAATATTCTTGAAATCGCAAAATGTACTTTTACCTAAAAAAGCGATCCGATATTCCAAAAATCACTTTTGCGCTTGCTAGATGTGCAATTCAAGAACTCAATATTTAAAATATACGATAAAGCAATAAGCCGTTTTTCAAATCAATTTGATAATATCATTACACGAATTGTATACATTTCTCTCCGTTTTATGTAACAAAGATTTAAATAACGGTAAACGTTAAAATAGCCATTGAAAGGCAATTCAAAGTAGATCTGAAGTTGTAACGTACTTTTACACTATGACTAAGAATAGCCGGTGAAGGGATGACCGATCGAAGGCGGTGCGCAAGTGGACCGTAAAATTTTGCTCTCATCAAAAAGCGGGGAAATATCGACCGACCGAGAGCACCAACAACCAAACGCGTCACTACTAGCTACTAGCCCTTTTTTCCCACAGTTTTCCACCATCAACACGAGCATACCCAAACTCTCGCGCCGCCTTTTGAAAACCAATTGATAATATTTATCAAACCAAGAACGATTAATTCAAAACCCAACCTGCTATTCAAAAATCAATCCGACGGGGTCCACCGACGCGACTCTCCAGTGTCGAAGACACTCCACTATTTTTTTCCTTCGCTCGTAAATATTCTCAAAGTACCGGACGCGACGTTCGGACGATTTAGCGAGCGTGAAAAGAATTCGGGGCCCGCCTTTTATATCCGGCGTTTCGCGCGCGGCATTGTACGCGTGCTTTTAAGTTAGTTGCGCGCTTGCGACGCCCGAGAATATACGACGCGCGCGAATTGTGGCGGACAAAAAGTGTCCGAGATAGTTTCGTAATGTACACACCACCGAAACGGCAATATAATAAATTCAAGTCTATAAAACTTTCAAAAGAGCTGGCAGTAGCTGTGGGATTACAATAGTTCGAGAGGAATATTAATTTTCACATTGTTATTCGACCGATGGTCAATGACCGTGAAATTTTAGATATTTGATTTGCAGTTTGATGCATGTGGTCAGTTAATTTGCCCAAAAATATTGAATTTCCTTTAGATTTTCGGGAGTTTTTATATTACCTTTGTGGGCCATGTCGTCGACGGACGTAAGCGCCGTTGGCCATGGTGCCACCGTGGCACCGATTTGCTGTGCTGGCAGAATGGTGGCGAATTTTTGTGCACTACTTTGCAATAAATATGTTTTTATTCTGAAACAAAAGAATCAACAGTGTTATATTTTTTTTTTGTAGTATATAAGTTTTGTATTTTAAGTAGCATAACAAGGTATACTCTTTAGATATCAGAATATGTACAGAAATCAGTTGATATCAATAAAACTGTGATATAATGTTTTTGACAGAACTGATGATTTAAAATAATTAAAAGATGCCTTAAATTACTGTTAAAAAGACAGATTTTTTGAATCAACAAGAAAGGGACTGGAATAGCAATATTTAATATTGTGGTTATTAACCCCTTGAAAATCATTACTTCTAGTTCTACCGGCTTTTGTTAGTTATTTTGACAAATATAATAACTTAATTTCTTTTATTGTTAACTAATTGTATGAATATTGGCACAACTAAATAAAAAGGTATCTATTAAGTGTCATAAATCCCTGTTATAAAGCAATGATCTAATGAAAATGAAGTTAAACACTGTATAGAAAACTTTCCCCCATAACAACTGTTGACAGCTTATGATCATGAGCAACAATCACGCAGCGATGGTACGGCAATGTAATGTTACGCGTGAGGGTGTCGACAAAGTGTCATCGCATGTGTTTGTCCACCATAGAGGGTGGTGGAAAGATCATAAAGACTACTAAACTGGACACTCAATCATCGCGTATTATCGCAACGTGAGTGTTGACCGCCGGCGCCGTCGGCAAGTAAACACCAGAAGCAGTGATTTATTACGTTACTTCATTTACTGATTATGAGATGACATTTACTCACATTCCGATGAGTCAATTTCTCACCTTGTCATTCGATTATCGTAGGTTACATATTTAAAATTAATATACTTACTATTTAAAGGGTTGTTATCTGCGGTCACAATATTAACACAACACTTATTTTAAGTTCGTCTTTTTGTAACAGTCAGATGAGGATGCACCACAGAATTTAGCTAAACAAAATTTACAAAAGTTCCTAACAATGTTTTATCACAGTGTTCTCGTGTTTTTTTGTTTAATGCACGTACTCGTCGGTGACTTTATCTCGAAGAAACGCACGCGCACTTGGTGAACTAATGAGTTGGCACTAATGAGATGACCGCCGTGTGTATGTGGTGTTTGTATACGGGAGGTGCAATGATGTGCTGCTGGTCATACAGCACGCGCCGCAGGCCCAAACCGCTCGCTCGCCGGAAAGGTCCTCAAGCACCTGATCGCAGCGACCGACTGATAATGCATCATGCGTGCGGCTGCCGCCGCGGCCGACGCGACGGGCGCACACCTTTGCGCCGCGTGCGAGGTGGCGCGAGCGTGCCCACCACCGCGCGCGAACAAACCCCACCGGCGGACGCCAACCGTGGTCGCGGCTGGGGCGGGCGGGCCAATGCGCGACGAGCGCGCCGTCAACGGACGCCAATCCGCGCACGAGCGGAGGGGTTGCTTTGCCGGCGCGGCCCATCGATTTTCGCTGAATGCGGTGCGCTCATGCGTGAGGGGCTTCCAGCGAACAGAGGGAGCCACGGCGCGTCGACGAATACTCGCCGGCTACCCCTTCCAAAACCAGTCGTGCCGACGAGCGTGGGGTCTCTCCTTTTTCAAACAGATTTACACTCAACTTGCAATTATTTTAATTCTTATTCTTGTAATTATTATTTATATAATAAATATTGTATGAATGTTAATATTCATTTAATATTCTAGTTGTTGTTGTTGTTGTTGTTATTGTAATTGTAATAATAATTTATTCAAATTTTAATAACGGGAGAATGAAATTTTAAAATTTTAAAATTGAAATTAAATTTTCTTTTTTTATGAATAGAATTTACTCTTACAATGATTACACCGTGCTGCAAATTTTTTATATATCTTGTTATTGTCAATTTAATAAGTGATCCTATTAGGATTTTCTGGTGCAGAATACTTTCAAATTCGTTTTTTACAGATTATTTCCACAAACATTTTGGTCAATATTCTATGAAATTATATAAATATATTATAAATATAAATTTATATAACTATATAAATATCCGAGTACAATAATCGGATATGGAGTAGAATCTTGGACTCATGAGCTGCTTTTTAAATGATTCAGTCTTCGTATTCAGTTTGGGGGCTTACCCATTGATGTCGGCGCCGATGCTTAGGTAATAATAAATTCGTTAAAACAAGGACCACCGAATCTACAAAATGCGGCAGAAATGTCTGTACCACAGTCGTACGCGAATCCTCCGGGATATACGTCGAGACCGAATAGGTTACGAGACCATCAAGAAAGTGTGCTCGGAATTAAGTATAAATTGATGATGATGATGATACGAACCTACCGAAAATATAGAAATAGATAGAAAACCGGACACCAATCTGATCAAAGTAACAGGAGGTAATGTACCATGGAACGGGAAACGCGCACCTGGCAGGCCATCAAAGCATGGACATCAAGATAGGATGAGATATAATAATATAACAACAGATTGGAAAATCTTTAAATAAGATATGATGAAAACATTGAATGTTCATTACAAATATTAAGCAAAGTATAGATGATTGCAAAAGATAAGTTGAACGATTTTCTAGGGTATTCATCGTACGAAATATAACAATAAACACCTTCCAGATATTTGACTAGTTCTTGCACAAATAGTACATTATGTATTGGCCAGAACAGTCACTGGAAAATTGACTATGAATGAGGGTTGGACGATGGGCCTGCAACCTATCTCCCTAAAAAATTACATGCAGAAAAACCGTACGGCGAGACCGGATCAGGTCAGGTGAGAACAAATGGCTCTAGGTTCCAATTAGGGCCATTATTTAAACATTCTTGACTGAAGATCTAGTTCAGTTCAATATTTTGGGTGATCTATAACATTTGAAATTACTTTACACTTAAAAATAAAGTACACTTCAGTTTCGTCAAAGGTATGATTGTCACACAAGAAGTATTTCCGCTTTTAATATTTCCTTATATAAATATTTACTTATATAGTAAAAATAATAACTTGGATATAATTCCAAATATCTTTTAGCACACATATAAAATCGAAAATCCAATAAAACCATACGGTATGATTCACACATTAGAAGATATTCGGGAGGGTGCTGTTTAAATCACCGTGATGCTTAATCCCAATTTGTTTCGATTTTAAGTCGGACAATATCTGGGTCAGGAACGGATCGCTGAGCACTCTGAGGGCTGCGATTTCTTCCTCGGCCCAATATTGCGCGCGCGCCAATTTAAAACTACCCCACTCGTAGTGAATCACAAATTTTCCAAAAGTTTGTGATATAAAGCGGAATGAGATGTGTTAAATTATCCGGAGGCTAATTTTTTCAAATTATTACGCTGCCATAATTTATTACGGCATAAATTTCGTAATGGCAAATGTCCGTTGTGGATTTTCTTTTCGCATAAAATTCCCTAAATGGAAATAGCAATATTAAATCGCGAATTTCTAGTTATATTTTGTAAATTGAACTAAAAGATTAAATTCAAACCAATTGCATGGCGTTAATTATACATACGTTTCTTAAGTCATTTATTTTGTTAGGATATAGGGTTTTACTTGAAATATATTTTCTATCGAATTGCACAAGGTGGCAGCATTTCAAGATGAATAAATAATTATTAGTTGATAAATTAAAAGGAAAATGACAATGCTCTGATAGGATTTGCTGTACTGGGAGCAGACATGCGGAGGTTCAAAGCCGGCCGGGGCATTATCCGGGGCATTCTTTCAATTAATACAACTCATGACTAATATATTTAATCAATGAAACAGTTCATCTTAAAATAACAATTGTAGCAACTTTCAAAAGATAGTAGTGTGTGCGAGAAAAGAGATCGCATTTTCTGTTGTATTTCTGGTATGATTTTAATTTGAAAATGTTATCATCCCAAATTAACATCAATATTTGTGTGCATATTAAATTTTTGACATGAAGTCATCTTAAAGAGCGGTGGCGCGCCGTCAAGTTTGCGTTGCCAGTTAAATTTAGCCTCTGCCAAACCGGAAAGTTTCCGTGGTCCTCATTTGAATAATTCAAAGTTAAAGACAACACACAGCGCCGAGGAGTGCAACACAATATGAACTTTTCTGTGCGTCGTTTGGCGTAATACGTTTATAACCCTTCTTATTTCAGCGGCGAATTCCGGGAGCGCACGCACTTTTCAGAGATGCTCGCGCCGTTGGCGTTGATGCCTGCTGGATGCCTGCTAGCTACGAGAGGATGGTAGGTTGGGTGGGTGCAGAAGCTATTACAGGCCACGATGCCGTGTTGCCGATAAGGCGGCCACCGGCACCGAATACATATTTTACGAAATTATCGCGCGCGCACGCCGGCATTCCCTTCAAATAATAATTTTAATGAAAAGTCGTTCTCAGCACGCGGCTCCCGCACCACTGCCGCCCTTCGCACAAAAGGGGAAAAGAGTGACATCAGCTGTTACGTACAGTCCAATGCGTTCCACCCCCTTGCGCCTCGAAAATCCCCGCAACACCCATGCCGCCCGACATAACGCTTGCGCGAGCACATTATGCCACCGCCACCACGGTGGTGGAGAGGATGCTGCGTCGCATCGCACGAGAGGAATCCACAGGCAGCAGTAGACGCACCATCATCATTGCAAACTACCCCTCAAAGTGTATTTGGACACATTTTAAAAAATGTTTTCATTATTTTTTAGTTTTTTTTAGTTTTTCAACAAAACATATCGATAGTAATCATTTTATGATTTGACTAATGTTATATTCATTGATTTTTTGAATTTTATATCAATTTGTATAAATTAATATTGTAATTGAATTGTTTGATATTTCTTGACTATTTGTTAATTACACAAATTCTCGTTTTACAGACAAATTTAAATGATAATTCTTTAAAATTTTCGAAGAGATGTGTTTACCCTTTTTCTTTTAATTAAAACAGTTGTAAGTGAACTTGCAGTATTGTTAACTAAAATATGTTATGACAACGTCGTGTTAAATTGAATAGGAAAATTAAAATGGTCTGACCGAGTTTGAACCGGCCTCTCAGTACTCTCTAATGTGGGTAGCAGTTAGCAGGTTTAAATCCGGGCGGAGACATTATTATTTTCATTGAATTAATGCAATGCATGATTAATATCTTTAATTGCACATCAATGAAATAATCATAGAACGTTTTTATTACAATTTGAATGTATTGAAATTGTGATTGATTAGAATTTTAGAATTACTTTTTTACAGTTTTTTTTACCGAGCGTGTACGACTATGATCATTTCTCTATTCCTTTCTGTTATTTTTGTATGAATAATATATAGTCATATTGGAGTCTAATACTTATATTGATAAGAAGAACAATTCACTTTTAATTAAAATTAAGTTAACATACATTGATGTTCTGTTAGCGTAAAAATCATAACTAAAATATAATTAGCCAACGTGTATTGACAGTTATTTATTTTTAAGTTTCTATTCAAATCTATGAATGTGTGAATCTAGTCCGCCTCGGTAGCATAGTAGGTAGCGCTATGGCCTATCACGCAGGCGGAGGGATTTCGAATGCCGGGGCTGGGCACCCCACAGTTGGGAATTTATTATTAAATAAAGTCACACTAAACTCACTTGCAAATGTACATAATTAAAATACACATAAGTAAATCCATACATATAAAAATCACACTCAACAACAATCACTTGACCAATAACAACCAACACACAACAAGGAATCACTGACTTCAGCACGTTAACAATACCATTCCACAACAAGAATCATATCAATAACACAATAATAACAACAACATCCCATTACAATCATAATAATATAGCATGCAAACAAAAATATAGAATAAAAAATGTATTTCCAGGATGAAGAATCAGTATGGTCGATGGCCAGGTCTCAGGACCGAATAAAACATTAGTATTTTTTATTGTGGATCCATTAATTTCATTTAAGGTGCATCCAGTAAGAACAACATAATGATTTGATGAGCTTTTGAACACATTTTTCATAAATATTTGCATTTGCAAGTTGAATTCGTATGATTTTTTCGGCAAAAATTTCCGACTATTCATCTTCATATCGTCTTTTTTAGAATTTCAGAACTAATGCGTTAAACTGAATTAAATTACTCAGCATGATTTATTTATTGCATTTTCAAATAGAGACTAGTTTTTTTTTTTTGTTTGAGTTTACCGAGCATCGACTACTATGGTCATTAGCTCTATTCAATTCTTTTTCAATGTAAT
>JAODAC010083483.1:0-43103 GCA_027575185.1 Mimaenictus wilsoni | reverse complement strand
ATTGATTTTTTGAAGATTGCAGGATGAAGGTTTAAATCGTTTTTCCACATGATAGATCAAACTGAATCTTTCAAATCCAGGCAATTCGAAATTCGAGCGATCATACTCGATCAGGGAAACCACAAGAGACGGAAGGAAATCACAGGGACATGAACACATGCGGAAGGCATTCCTTTCGGCGAAAGCTCGTTGAAAAAAAAGGAAAAGAAGAACAAACACGGAAACGGAAACGAAATCGGAATTTTCGATGGAATGTCTGATCTCTTTCTTGCTTGTTTCCTTTTGGCTGCATTTTTTTAAGCATTCGATTACTAGCGATTCTCATTTTTTAAGATGAAAGAAAGTAACAATAAATGATAGACGTAAATATAGATGGAAATACGTATATAGCAAAGAAAATGCTACTGATATTGCGAAATATAGAAAGCAATGTCTCTGACATCAAATATTCATAAATCAAGTAGATGCCATCCGGTCGTACAATAAGAATCTATCACAGTCATTCTGACTATTATATTCACAATTTCCTGTCTTGTAATAAAGAATTCTATGATAAAATTGACAAAATTTTAATATTTTAACTTTTATTACTGTCTTTTGGTAATATGGAAAGAAATACCTAAGAACTTAGGTTATATAGGTGTAGATTAAAGACAAGTTTATATTAGGAAAGGCCATGTCAGTTAGGTTAGATTAAAATTAAATAAAATGAGGTTTAAATAGTATTCCTGGGTATCAAGCGGTGCAAGTAGTGGGGAGGAGACCGGTTTATATGGACTACCAAGAAAAAACGGTCGGGGAAAAGCGAATTATGGCCAGAGCTAGATGTGGCTCGGAAGAGACAGGGACAAAGGTCTGGATGGGAGAAGGGTACAGAAAGTGTTGCTTGTGCGGAGTAGGCTAAGATACGTGGGAGCACCTGGCGTGGGAATGCGTAGGAATGAATGAGGGATGGGCAGAAGGTCTGAGAGGAGGTGTGAATGTGATAAGAGGGTGGTGGGAACAGAGAGGGGGGATGGGGTGGCTAGGGTCCCGGTAATCCTGATGGAGAAATAAAGAAGAAGGATGGCTGGCATTTTTTTGACGTTTAGTTAGCTTTTTTATTGTATCAATAGAAATTTAGCATATTGTTATGTATTTATTTAATGGAGCTGATATGTGATATTTGTGACAGAAGAATGCCAATAGTTTTAATGAAGGTTAGATGAAATTATGTATGATTGGGATAGTTTCAAACTATTTCCTGTTTTTCATGATTTAAAAACTCTATAAAGTGACAAAATTTTAGCGATTGCCAAAGGTTGGAAAATTTCAACTTCAATTTTTGCTGGCTCACATTTTTATGTACGGCAACGGCATGGCGTTACGAATTTGTTTTTGAAGTTTTACAACTCGATGAAAATACGAATATGTCGTCATGGTATAACACACGACACACGTAACACTGCAGTGTATGGCAAATCACCGTCCGTTTTCTGTGGTCACGTATTCGTATAGGTTTTCTTTGAGGTTTGCCAAGAAGCGAATTTTTCCACCGGTGCTTTTTCCGAACGTTCGCAGCCACCAAGCTTAAAAAAAGCGCCGACGAAACATACACCAGTGCCATACATATTCTGGGATGTACAGATATACGGATGGATATGCGTATAAAGACGTATACAGACAAGGATACGGATACAGATACAAATACAGATACTCGCGAACGCGATCTTAAAATCGTTGCAATCGTACGTAATGCGACACACATTTTGAAAATAGCAACGCTGAGCGATCGCGAAATAACACGCGGATATTTACGAAACGCTTCAACATTGATGTGTCATAATACTTCGTACTTCATGTATACTTTATACAATCCGAGGAATAACGTCAACCGAAATAAAGCGAAATAAATCGGGAGCAAATACGTGGAAATATTCGACGTCCAAAGGGAAGAAGTTTGGAGGATGAAAGAAGTGCTTTGAAGTTAATATTTGTGAAGTCAATATTTGTAAAACTCTGGAGGTTTTTGAGGTTGGGATTTTGTTGCAGATGAAGCTTTTTCAAACATGATCTTTTTATCGTATACAATTTATAGATAGATAGTTACCTTTATTGGCATTCTGTTCCCCACATTTTCATACATCCCCATTATACAATATCCTTCCTTACTTAATTAACATTAACACTCTTAATAAATATAACATAAAACAATTACAAACAAAATGCCTAATAAAAATACAAACGTGGTATGTCATCCCACCCTCCCTATTTGGTCATCCCTCTCCACCGTTTCCACTTGCCCCCCACAACTTCCTCCACTTCTCTTTCAGTCTGACCCATGCGCTCCTAGCTTTCTGTTGTAACCATCGAATGTGTTCTCCCCATGATCCTATATATTTGAAGAGAAACACTAAGTATTTGACCACATCTACCTTCTCGATGTCCCTTCCCTTCCAAAATAGCTCTTCCACCCTGCACCTTTCACCCGACTTTCTGAACATCATCCATTTTGTCTTTTCCACATTCACACTCAGTCCCCTTTTGTCCATATACCTTTCAATCCTTTTTAATACCTCTTGCATACCTTCTTGTCGCTTCGCCAACACAACCATATCATCGGCACCTTCGTTCTTCCCACTACCACCCCTCCGTCTTGAAATTTCTAATATTTCACACAAAACGCCTTTAAACATGGTTTGAGTCGTAATTTAACACAAATGCACAATATAAACAAAGTTTAATTTAAAAAAAAAGTATAAAATCACACATAAAACATTAATTTTACCAAATTTCAGGACCCACAACAACAGTCCATCCCCGTTTGCGTCGAATACATCGTTTTTCCGTTGCTACAACGTCGTCAGCAAATTTTTTCCTCAACATCTTGCTTTAAAAAGTTTCTTCTCCTGCCGAAATACTGACCACTTTCCACGTTTGCCACAAAATTAATAATAAATAACTAAATAAAATTAAATCCAACGCATTCACATCGTATTATACATCAACCACTCGCGGCACGTAAGCACCGCAATAATTTGCCACCGCCCCCGCAGGTTTATTTCCAGGTCTTTTAGTTTCAGCCACTGCACTTGGAGCGTCAAAATTTATCAACCGCGCCGCACCGGGACAGGAAGCGCGACAATTTAGTATGCGAATCACGCGTCTGTTGCCATAACAACAAATCAGCTGCCGAAGGAATGGTATGCGTGTGTCTTTCCCAGGATACGGCAGGATACGACCCCTGAGGGAAGGGAAGGTTTCCGAAATGGTATCCCAACACCCACCCCCACAATCGTGCACAATTCTCCAACCGTCTGGAATTCCTATTGGATGGCGCGGATATTCCTATTCACAATCGCACAATCACATACAATCGCATACAATCACGGCGCAAATTGTATGCGGGAATACTTCGAGGAAAATATGTTCAGAGTCGTTATGGATATTTAAATTTGGATGAGGTTTAAAGAATTTTTAAAGGAAGATAAGGGTTGATAAGGAGAAGAAAAATAGGGAAGAGCAGAAAAGTAGATAAAGTAGAGAAAAAAAGGAAAGAGGTAGAGTAAGAGGAGAGATGTAGAGAAAGAGGAAACATGTATAGAAAGAAAAGAAGGTAGAGCACTTTTTCGGCGATAATTCCCGTTCGAGAGATGGGTTTACACTGAAAAGCGAGACAAATAGGCAGCTCGCAAAGTCCTCAGATAAATTCGAATAGAAAATAGAAAATATCACATGGGTTGATACACTTTTTTAACAGTTGTGTGAGCTGTAAAGTTTAAAATAGTTGTTGTGACTCAAGCTGCGGAAATATGTAAATTTTGAGAAAACAAAAAAAATGAATGACTTTATACTTTTAGAAATGTTAACGTTTCACTGTAAATAAATTCTAATTCATTGAGTTTCAAACTGTTTTTACCTCTTCCTACTTTTTTTACGAGTCCTTGTTTAAACACTGTTTTTATATTCAGAATAGTGCTATTAGTTCGGATGATACAGGTAAAGTTATAAACACTTTCATATTCGGAGTATAAATTAAAACTTGCCATTTTAACATCAAATATCTGGAGTTACACTTACATTTACAAAAGCTGAGATATTTCAGTTTATGCAGAATTTAATGAATATTCCAATTATTTGTCTCAATCACAATTCTGATAGAGAATATGAAAGTTATCGAGGATAATATTTCAACTTTTATTATAGCCAATTCAAAAACTTATTCTTGAATATATTCATATTTTCAAATAAAAATAAACGTATATTTGCCAATACTATACAAACTTGCGTTATACATCATTTGATAAAGATTTTTTTCTACTTCTGTATTCATGTTCGATATTCAAAATATGTCACTTCCTTTGGCTATTAGAAGCAGAAATAAAAACAAGTGAAGATGGCAAAAAACACGAAACCAAAATAATCAAATATATAATAAAATTTTGCTCAAATTTAAACAATCTACCACTTGTCTGTATTAAATTACCAAAGGTTCAGTCAGTCAACAGGTATTCACAAAGAATTGAAATTCGCAACACTTGACAAAATGCCATAATTATACGAAGAAAAACGCGAGATGCTCAGATTCTCAACACTTGAACGCTTGCAAATCAACTCAAACGTAGAACCGAAATTTTAAATCATTTAAATATCTAAAAATACGTATACAAATTCCAAAGCGTGTCCAACAAATGACAAGTACACCCAATAATTAACAGAAGCGAATGAATTTCGTTTATTTACGAGCAATCTTTCAAGAACTTTACACATGATTTCATTGAGATTTATGCGTGGAGCGTAAATCCGTCCGAGGTAAATATATAAATACATGCGATGTAGGTAAATAGATCTAAATATAAAATCGAAAATTGGTGCGGAATGTATGTGAACTTTTTCAGCAGAAAAAAAAAACGTTTCGCATTCGTTGTGCTCGCAAATCTATATCAGAATGTGCATGTGACGTGGGACATGTCGCGCGATCACCGAATTTATTTACGTACAGCAGGTGCAATAAATAATTGCGCCCCGTCCGTGATACATTTTCCGAAAAATATTTCATTCCCACTGCGTGGAATGCAAGGAGATAATTATTCCGCCTCATAAATATTATAAATAATGTTTTTATTTATAAAACTAAAGCAATGTCGCATTATTTCCGAAATTGCAGGTAAAAAACTTTAAAAAATTTGGGAGAATATAGGTAAATCTTTAGTAGAAAGGTTAAAATATGTTTTAGCACTGTTTCGCTAGGAATTAAAACGTGATTAATTGAGGTGTTCAGATGATAGTCACGGATTTAAGTGATGGAATGATTGCAGAGAACAATGGAGGCAATTTAACGGCATTGATCGACGTAATTAAATTCCTTGAATTATTATTTTTAACGCCGCGCGTTTATAAATACGTATGCATGGTGTGGGTGAAATCAGACACGTCAGAAGCAGGTGGTATTAACTTATATTTATAAATTGTTTTTGAATATTTAAAATTTATGACTTTGAAAATAGGAAATACTGCCAAGAATGTTTCAAATCATTCTAGTTTTGCATTAATGACTTGGATTTGTGGAAATTTATGCTTATGCTGTAATTATGAAATCCTCATCATATTCTAATAATAAACTAAAAGTTAAGGGTCTATAGACAATGTGGGTTGCCTAGTTTCTGTGTTTCTAGAACGAGGAGAATAGAGTTGTTTGGCCCACTCGTTGGGTGCTTTATATGCTACACTAGGGTGTGTGTTCGCGCCCTCCTGTCCTGGGATATCGGAAGGACTTGTATGCGTTATAATGTATAACCCTCTTCTTCCAATTGTTCGTCTACCATCTCTTCGGCTAGGATGCTCCTGTTGTAATTCTCCATTATTTACCATGAGTCCTCGCTTTTAATCAGGAGAGCTACCACGTTACTCGTCATGAGTTGGGCTTTTAGTAGCTGTTCTGCGGTACATCTGTAGTGAGACCATTTTCTGCACGCGAAGAATGTGTGCTTTGCTGGGTCGGATTCACCGCAACACCGCAATATATGCACTTGTGTGTTTCCTGTTTGCTCATTTGATGTAGGTATTCCCCGAAGCAGCCAATGCCGGTCAGCAATTGCATTATAGTGCAGTATGCCTGTGCAATTCCAATTCCTAGCCTTCTCTGGATTGAGAATAGGCTAGATCTGTTTTTCCTGTTTGCTCTACCGTCACGCCATACTGATGGCGCTTATATTATTATAGAGTTTACCACCCATGTGATTTTTCGTCGCCTAACTGTGCGTGGGCCGTCCTTTTCCCTGAAGAAGCGGCGGATGTTGCATTCTGCTGCGCCAGCTTTTTGGGCTATATAGGCAATGTGTTCGTTGAACCAGCCTCTTCCATCAAATACGACCCCTAGGCATTTGAGGCAGCTTTAGGTTGTATCCGGACTCCATTCAATGGTATACTGGCCATTGGCATTTTCCTGCGGCTCATCATGTACTCTATCTCTGGTTCCTCGGAAACGTAGGAGTATTCTTACATACGCTATTCCAATTTGGGGCTGCATCCCCCGCAACAAGATGCAGAAAGCCGAAGGCACCTATATGCGTCTCTTACGCTCCGCACTGAAAATCGCTTGGTTTGTCAGGAACCGGGAGATTTCACATGTCTTAGACCTTCAGTCAATCAAGGCATATGCAGTGGACTCCGCGAAGAAACTACGTGCTTCGCTGGAATCACACTCCAATCCGCTAATCCGCGACATTGTCAAGTACTCCCCTATGAAATTCGACCTCACGAGACGGCCCTGTCTCCTAATCAAATCACCTACGCAATAACTTTGACACTCTTACTCACCATCTATCTGTGTTAGAGGATTTTCCTGGTAGGCCGGACGGGTAGGTTAGGTTAGGTTCAGCTCGTGGAAACATACAGTCGGCAAGACATTGGTCTTGACCAGTCTAGCGCGGTACACACATACGGCCGGTGGGATCTCGTCCAACCCGGCACGTAGATTGTGTATCCTTTATATTTTTCCCTGCCCCTCTAGAACAGAACAAAAAAGCGCGATTTGGAGGCAGGCAGAATGCCGAGTTGTTGTGTAATTCTCCTGTATGCCTTTTGTATGGTTGAACAGAGTTGGCAATGCATGCGACAACGAACGACTACCGTAAGGGAGAGGTGTTTTCATCACAGTGTCATAGATTATGTTCCATAGCATTAGTGCGAGAACGGATCCCTGAGGTACGCTACACAGTAGGCTTATGGTTGTGTCCAGAGGGTCACCTATTTTCAATGTAAGTTCAGATAGGTAGCTGCATTTGTGTAGTAGCTGTATTTCTGTAGCTATTTTGTTGGAGTAATGACTTGGTAATAATCTCTCACCGGGCCGTGTTGAAAGCGTTTTTGACGTCTAGTCTCCATGGTTTGGCTGTGTTCGCTTTTTGGCACATGTTTTTGCTTTCACACAGAGCAGTGATAGTTGACTGTCCGTTTCTGAACCCGTACTGGTTGTTTGCAATACCTCCTGTCCTTGCTATTTCACTTTCGAGTCTGTAGTGAATTAGGTGTTCTAGGACTTTTTCTGTTACGTTCAGCATACACAATGGACGGCAGGACGTGGCATTTTTAACATAGCTATCATGAAAGTTGAAACATTATCTTCGATAACTTCCATTATCTTTATTAGAATTCCGAATGGGATAGATAATTATTAATCAACAACCTTTTTCTACCACACATAGTGGTGTAAGGTATTAGTAACATTCTCCCGGCTCGATCCAGTCCCGTTACTACTTTCTGAACTCTTTGTGCATATGGGTTTTTTCCGGTGACTGTTGCAAGTGAATCGCCCAACCTTCGTTCGCGTTTTTACCGCGAAGTCAGGAGTTCGCAGACGGCGCCGCAGTCGCTTGTTGAGTGGAGAGACCAAGTGGTCACCCTTCCAACGCGTAGCTACGTCCAACGTTGCTTTACTGTGGTGATCTAACGAGTACCGAGTTCCACAACGCGGCAAGCCGCCGCTTTGGGATAGATAATATTAATATTTATTAAATTCTGAATAAAGTGATATATTTAAGTTTACACAAATAAGTGTATATCTAGACATAATTATCATGGAACACATGTATCACACGAAAAAAGGAAGGACAATTTTTGTTGTACATTTTTTGTCTTTTCTTCTTCCTCATGATGTAACGCAGGATACAACAATTCCTATTCATACAACACTTCTTTCGTCACTTCACTGGAACAGGCACAGGAAAGCAACCATTCTCCTGCCGTCATTCTTCAACCGGTACTTCCTTTCTACGAGAACAGCTTCCGCCTTTTTTACAAATAATTTCCCACCCACTTCCTTCGAAGCGAAGAAAAACGAGCGCATCCAGGGAAAAACGAAAGTTCTAACCTCCCTTGCAACCCTCACAAGAACCACAAAAGATAGATGAACATATAACTTAATCCACCCCAAGAAGATTATTTTAACTTTCAGGCAGAAAATTCAGTAGAAAATTAAAAATGAACGAAGTAAAAAAAAATCGCCACAATAGGTAAAGTGGAAATAAGCAATTCGTCGGTTATGTAATTGCTTTTTAGATGAATATACCGTCGTTTTTTTATATGAACACGCGATTTATATTATTTCATTTTAGGAAAATACAATTCCATATTTTGCTGATAATAAAAATAAAAATGAAACATTACAAACGGATATGAAATTAAATACGGATGAAAAAATCACAAAGGCTTTTAACCAAATATGAAAAACGATGAGTAGGGAAAATAAAGAAAGGAAAAATTAAAAACAGCACATGTAAAATGTAAAATATCAAAGTTTGCACATTTTCAAGTAGAATATTTAAATAATAGATACATGACACGAGAGCGGAAATTTTTAAGCTCTTTATGAACAGGGTAGAATAATGTACATTACGTAACAGGATAGTTTAAATTCCCTTGCTGAACTTTCAACTCTTCCAATTATTTCCTTAAGTATATTTTATGGTATATTTGAAGTTCTTCTCTGAAGAACAAAGAGTAGAAAATAAAATGACGAAAAACAATAAAACTGATGTTATATGCAACCAGATGAAGAATCGACAAATTGACAAGTTGCCTACCATAAAATGGTAAATATAAGTATATTACATAATATAAAAATGCCAGAATTACCACTTAAGTATAAAATATAGAGAAATATGTAAAAGACAATAATGTATCTAAATAGTTTATCAAATATACACCCGCGTATATAAATCAACCTTTATTGGCATATCCTCTTATCTATCATAACTTATCTCACATAACTTCCTTCTTCCATTTCACTACATCTACTTACAAACTTAACAAATATTAAACATCGTACAATAAATAAATAAATATACCATACTTCAATTCCTGGACACTCTCCCGCCTCGAAGGCATCCCGAGTCAAGCCTCCCATCTTCTCTTCTCCTTTACCATCGCGGACCCCCTGGCGATTCCCTCTGCCTTCTCTACTAACCACTCTACGATCACATTCCCTCCCTCTCGCATACCTTTCGCCCATTCTTGATTCATTCCCATGCATTTCCCTGCTCAATGCTTCAAAGGTATCCCATCCCTCCTCATATAGCATACACTTTCTTAACTTGTCTCTCATCCATACTTTCCATCCTCTCCCTTCCGAACCACACCTTGCACTTGCCAGGGTCACTTTTTCCGTCGCTCCTTTTCCTATGCAGACAATATATTCCGGTCTCCTCCTCACAGTTTGTACTGCCTGGTATTCTGGGTTACAGACGCTTCCCTTTATGCAGCTCTGCCTTATTTGTTCCTCAACTTCCTGGACTCTCATCCTCATTACTCCTTCTACCGATCCCCCACTCTCCCGTACCTGCCTCAACGCCGTCTCCGATAACCCGCCAGCCTCATACATCTTCCATCTCTCTTGTCCCCATGCATTCCCCCTAGCACTCAATCCTGTCATCCAGACCTACCTCAGCAAACACTTTTCTCCCACTCTCATTAGTCTTTCCTCATACCTTATTACTTTAGCCTCCCATACTACACTCATTCTTCCGGTTTCCTGAAGGATTATATAATTCGGTGTCGACCTCTTTAACTTCATTAAATCCTTCTGGAACCATCGTTGCTCTCTTCCAGTCACTCCCACTCATATACACCCCACACCTCCACTCCATACATTAAAATTGGCTTCGCACATCCATCCCATATTCGCATCACCACGTCCCAGTTGCCTCCCCACAACTTCCCCCACTTTTCTTTCACTCTGAACCATGCGCGCCTAGCTTTCTGTTGTAACCGTGGAATGTGCTCTCCCCATGATCCTGCGTACTTGAAGAGAAACCCCAAGCATTTGAACACCTCTACTTTCTCGATGGCCTCTCCCTTCCAAAATAGCTCTTCCACTCTGCACCTTCCGACCGGCTTACTGAACATCATCCATTTTGTCTCTTTTCCACATTCACACTCCATCCCTTTTTGCCCATATACCTTTCAATCCTTTTTAATACCTCTTGCATACATTCCTTTCGCTTCGCCAACACAACCGTATCATCAGCATGTGCCAGCATCCATACCTTCGTTCTTCCCACTATCACTCCTCCATCTTGCCCCTTTCGCAGTACCTCATCCAGCTCACTTACATATACGTTGAAGAGGAGTAATTAAAGCTGGATATAGGCAACCAACTGTACAATGAAGATATGTAAAATAAACTAAAACTATTTGCTTTCTCTGGTGACTCTAAACATATTCGTAACTAAACTAAACGTTATACATAAGCATTTTGGCTTGCCCAATATTCCTTTAGCATATTTTCTCGAAATTCATGAATAGTTGGTTGCCTATATCAAGCTGCTAATCATATTTGACGCATGTTTAGTTTATTATTTAGTTGATGATTCTTGAAGTTATTTTAAAACTTTCTTTTGAATTGGAATTTATCAGAATTTCTTTCAACAATTGCTCTTAGAAAATAGAAAAAGATATTATATAATATTATCACTATTTTAAAACCACTTGGGAAATAAGTTGTTTTTCTTCACGTCAACACTGTCACGGCTTCCATCTTGTAACGTGCTCCCTGAAGAGATTTTCAGCATCTGCTCTTGTCTATCTACACTATCCGCACGTCGGTATGCGCAGACGAACCTAACCATTTGTATGCATAACTTGTGTGTATGTTCACTGAATGCCTTTGCAAACGCGAAAATTCGCGCCCACAAATTCTCGACTACCGACGCCGACGGTTTCGACGGCCTGCCTCATGTTTCATGTTTGAGAAATGCGATGCTATTCCGGAGTCGGTCGCAGAACCCACCGACACTCTCTAACCAATAAAGCCATGAATAATTTCGCGCCACTTCATGAATATTTATCCGGAAGCCGAAACTGCGAGAGGCAGAATGGCAACTTTGAGATTAGAATTATCTGCGAATATTCCACGAATCTTTATTATCATTATATTTAATTGGTTGGGTTGTACAAAATGTTAAAATGGTTAAGTTAATTTATGAAATGTTGTCCTGTTTCTTTGTTTAAATAACGTTAGCAGGCAAAAATGTAGTTTTTAGACACGTTTTCATGAATTTGTTCATATTTTCGTTCGTAACAGCTAAAGGAAGTGGGGTATTTTAAATATCGAAAAATTCTATAGATGCAGATAAAATTCTCTTTCTTATACTGTTTTGATATATTGTTTATATATTGTTAGATATTGTTTTGATATATTCTATTGGTTAGGTTGTTATATGTAAAACTATAAACAAATTCGTATTATTGGTAAACATTTAAACTTTTCGTTTTAACCTCAGATATTTGGAGATACACTTATATTGGTATTAACTTAAAATCGTCAGCTTATGCAGAATTTAATTACGATTCCATTTGTCTGCCCTGTTCATAATTATGATAGAGAACATGGAAGTTATGGAGGATAATGTTTCAAGTTTCATAATAAGAATATCATAAAAGCAATTTATTCAAGTGAATTACATATTTTACTTTAAAATAATCGTTGTTGGCAGTATTATACAAACTCGTGTTTTACATCATTTAAAAGATAATTTTATCGAGAATTCTATACGGCTTTTTGTAATTTTATTTTCAACCCTTTGAACCCTATGCAACCCATTTAACATTTGAATAATGTAATGCTGGTTACTTTTACTGCCTCCAGGATTTGCCAATATTGACACAAGTTAACACCCCATGAATTACATACAAGAGTATTTAATGTACGTTTCTTAGATGTTGGCTTAATAAACTTTAATGTATAACGGGTTGCCTATATTCAACGCAAAAAATATTCACTCATTAACGTCAATTTCCTTTCTGTGGCTTTAAATATTCGAATTTTTATTGCATTTTAACACATTGAGAAATTCAATAACGAAATATTAAATTTTACTGCTTTGTTACGATTATCCCAGTCGCGCCTGTCGTCCCCTGTTGCCAGGCCATTAGAATATTAATGACAGGTTCTGGCTGCGTTGCCAAATTCCCATAAAATCGAATTTTCGTTTTAAATTCTTCACCATCGACCCGCCGAATTCACAATTCTTGACTGACTCTTGACTATTATCTTGCAACGTGGTTTTCCTCAAATCATTTGCATCTGGAAAAACGTTTCTCATGTTCACGTCGAGTCGCCGTCGCGAGTACAGTACCTCATTTCAAAGCTACTAATAATTGCACCGCATTTGAATAAATCCGGCCTTTTAAGTGGAAACTTGAAGTGAATTATTTCTCTCCTCTCGGTGCTTTCTTGACATTCATCTTTTATTAATATGAATATTATTTTCGATCGACTGCGAGTGCATTCGTAAGAGGAACACGAAATGCAGAGACTTGAAATATTCGAATATGAATGGGGGAATGAATTAAACATTAGTGCGTTGCAGATTTTTGTTTGTGCGAGCTTATGGGCTGTATTTTCCAGTGTTGCATCATTTTTGTTTCTGGTTTCCGTTTTGTCCCGTCCACTTTTGAATGATGTGATGAAACGCACAAAGCGAGAATGCGGCGATAACGAATCCAATTTACAAAGTTTTTCACTTTGTTCTTTTAAATTCGTTATTTTTTTTTCAGGTGACGAGAGACAATTGAAACATACTTTATTTTTAATCTTTCTTTTTTCATTAGCTTTGAAAATTTTAATGGTAGGCTTTATTTTTCAGCATATTAGAGATTTTATTACTTTTTTATTACATTGTTGGTTTGATGAATACTATTTTGAAGACAGACACAAGAAAAAATAAAGTAGGAAACCCTTTGTACAATAGATTAATGTATACTTGGTTGCCTACGATTAAGTTTACTTAAGATTTGGTGTGTATTTGATTGTATATTTTCATGATTCTATGGCTGACTGTGATACACAGCGCCTCACATTCTTCCTAGCTTTTCCCACTTTCTTTTGATGCCCATTTTAACTTTCCTCCATATGTAGCTCCTCATATTTGTAATTATATTACTTTCAACATCAATTTTTCTTTCTTTTCCTTCTTCCGACTATAGTTCCCCCAATGTTCCTGAACTCATCCTACTTCATACAAGAGCTTCTCCTACTTCCATGCTATTACTACTTTTAGTAGCTCCTCCCTTCCACTCTTACTAGATTCTCCCACTTTCTTTTAACACTCTCAATTCATCTTTCCTCAATATGAAGCTCCTCCCACTTTTATTTGCCTCTCCCACATCGAAGTATTGCTCCGCCTACTGCAATATATTGCTCCACCCTTTTCATTTTGCTCCGCCCATTTTGTGAAATCTAACATAAATTCCAACTTAGGCAACCAAACATACTTTAAATACTTGTATAAAAGGCTGACTAGTAATTGTTTCAAAAAATATGGGACATTCAACGATTTAAATCGATACGATTCCTAAAAATATGCAAACCAATATACATACTTTTTATACATTTTTTTTATTTTTTTTAATAATTATCTACTAATGAACATTGCTACTAAATGAACCTTCTTATTGACAATTAGTGCAGTATAATCGAGTCTTAACGTCAATATTGACGTTCATAACAGACTAAATATAATATAATCTACTAGATACATCTCTCAATACAGAGAAATGTATTAAGAAAGGTATTAAGTAATTTTCGCTTTAGGCAACCTAATATACATAGAACAAGAGTATAATAGGTTGCCTATGTATCGTGTTAGGTATACAAAATAGCTTATTCAGCTTTGCTTACCCGCAAATCCAACTATGCCGACGGCGTGGCTGCGACGGTGAGGGTGGCACCAGCAGCTGGGAGCCGCCGCCGGGCGGGCCCAACCGCAGCTCGGGCACCTTCAGTTCGCCGGCGCCGCTCATCGCGACGACGTCGCGTAGCAGCCACGCGAACGGATGCTGATGCTGCGCGCCGCCAACGTCCTCCTCGTCGTTGTGGTCGTCGTCGTCGTCGCTGCTCCGGGGGCTGTTAGGAGGCCGGCTGGCGCCGCCGTCGTGGTGCTCGCCCGCGCATCGATCGCGTGCATCCTAGTTTATGTATGCATTTATTCACCACCGGCACCACCCGGCATTCAAGGCAGAGAAGCCAAATGCAACTTTCACTAGCAATAATTTACTTTCGCCTCGCAAAACTCCTTTACGGTGATTGTTTTATTTCAACGATTTCCAGAATTAGTTGATAAGAAATTGCAAACTGTATGCCAAGCTCAATATCGAAGCCTAAGTCGGTGCCAAATGTCTTCGAGTTAATTTTCTAATTCGCAAATTTGGAAAATCGCAAAATTGTGAAATTATTTCAATGTTTATGTTGAATGATTAGAAACTCCGAAAGCGATTAATTCTATAATTGTCCAGTCGTCATTATTCTGTCAGTAAAAGCTACTGACGTACATTCATGAACGCTACGTAACACGTAACTTTCAAAGCTTAGTTATACTTCGCTGTTTTTTGCTAATTACTTTGCGTTTTATTTGCGTTTATTTGCTTTTACTGTAAGAAAAACAATGCATTACTTTTTAATTTTTTAAGATTATAAACTACGGTGAATGAAGTTGCCTAAATTTGACAGGTTTGACATCAGTATTTGGATTTTACGGTTTAAACATGGAATATCAGGCCGATAAATTGATTTGAAAACTGATTCCAATTTTCGGTGAGTACTTTAGCACAAGATTTATCATACTAAATATGAAGCTATAAAGATGAAACAAACATCAGCATGATCCCCAACTCTTCTACTTTCTCATGGTATCAGACTTATTTCAATCCCGTTACGACATAACTCCTTTATAGCGCGGTTAAAATGAGACGTTTTATGAAATTGGAATCTGAACTTCAACAGGTGCATGAAATATATTATAAGAGAAGGTACAATCCATAGTTTTACAAATCCAATTACAAAAATGTTAATACCATGTTGTAGTGCATAAAATAGCGAATAAATTGATATAAGTGGTGTATTGTTTGATTGAGGGATAAGATGAGAAATCCCTAATGAAGGTCAAATCTAAATTTTCTTAAAACGGCTCAGTTTAACGGCGCTAAAAAGGGGTTTCGTCGTAAAGGGATAGAAATAAGTTTGACACCTTGAGAAAGTAGAAGAGTTGGGGATCATTTTGCTGTCTGTTTCATCTTTATAGCTTCACATTTAGTATGACAAATCTTGAGCTGAAGTACTCCTCGAAAATTTGCAGAAAGTTTGGACACTGTACCGCACATTACCACAAATATTGGATCTAAAATGTAATTTATAGCTCTCACAATTAAAGTAGGCAACTTCATGTACCGTAACCTAAGACCATTAACTGTTAACTCGTTTGTTTCCACCCTTAAAACACCATAGGCAACTTACAACTCACTACTTGCCTACCAACCACTACAAATGTATAAAAAGTTGCATAATTCTTACATTTGACATGTAAAAAGCCACGTTGACTTCTAATTCTTGGGTATAAACCCACCAAAAAACACAAATAAATACCAATATATTCAGTAACTATAAAAAAAATAACACAAATAACACTCAAAGAAACACTTGAAAATTTTGAATTTCAACAATTTCACAAAAATTAAGAAACATTTAAAAGATCACTTTATTAAAGAGCAAAAACAAGTTAGTTAATCAATGAACGATTGATACTGATAGGTTGTATCCGTTTGAATAAAATCGAATCCTGCCTGCTCGGCAGGAATGAGCAGGATGAGCGCGCGCGTCGTAATCAAATTGCGCGAGGCGCGAAATCAGCGGCAAATCAAATCAAACTGGGGAAAATGCAGCAGGACTCGTTTTCCTCGGCGCGAAACCGATCCGCGATTGAGTCACAAACATGCCTGCTGCCTGCTGCGCACCTACTCAACACCGGCGTCACCACCAACGCAGCAGGAATCGCTTTACTGGCTGCTGGCTGGCGGCGCGAGATATGAGATGTGAGATGCGAAATGAGAGAAGAAAGATGGGGAATGAGATATGAGAAATGAGATATGACAAGAAAATTGCGTACTTTAAAAATGAGATGAATGGCTGCGAGGCATTGCCTGCATAGCAATCCTGGCAAAGCGTTTAGTGCTATAATTAACACCTGAGCGTTCATTTCAGTTTTTATCGGTCTAATTAATTTCGTTAAAAATATTGCTGTGATGACGTATGACCTGATGCCATAACGATTTAGATTTATAGGTTAAAATCAGTGAAGCGTTACGTTGAACAGCTGATTGGCAAAGTGGGTTGCATACGTTTCAACAAATGAATGGAGAGGAAAAAGTAAAATTCGACCCGCTGCGAATTGTCAGTGGGAATTTCATGACTTTTTGTTCGTTAATAATAAAATGTATTACGTTGAATGGAACAACCCATTGTTATCAGTACAAATACGTTCTTTTCGAGGCTTATTTGTGCATTTTGTTTGCATAGTATCATTTTATTTTAATTTAATAGTTTTATCTCGTTTCAATTCAGAGAAATAAAATTTTTAAATACCGCTTTTCATAAATTTAAATTGAATTAAATAATAACTTTATAAATATTTAAACGTTGCAATTCATGTGCCATTTTATCAATATGTTTGCATAAGAAACTAACCTCGATCTTCAATATCTTTTACATGTACTCGTTTTCGGTTTTTAAGGGTAAGGAAGCAATTTCTGCAAAATCTTGCACGTTTCGTTGCCTACCTGTTTAAATAATTGAAGCAACCCACCATACACTTTCGTTATTTTCTTAATCTTTTATTCTCATGCTTTGATGACGGCTTCCTGCTTGCACTTTAGATTGCCTTCAGCCGTACCCCGTTGTCGCAATGCAAAACACACGAGCGAGACTTGTGCCAAAAGAATTTTCGAATGAAGAGATTTTATGGTAACAGATCTAAGTCAACTACTAAACCGTGTTGTCTTGGTTGCCTACCAATAAAATAAGCAGCCCATTATACACATTCAACTATTCCCTTACATTGTTTCCAAATTCTTAATGAAAATCAGTCGTTTCTGTGTGAACAAATTCATGAAATACTGTGCCAAAATAAATTGCGAATCGAAAATCGTACATTAGGCAATGTATAAGTAGAGTAATCGACATGAAAACGTTTTAAACAACGTTGACTGACGTTTATAAACTACTTGGCGTTAAATTTTGCTGGCATGTGTGTATTTTACGTTCCCTAGTCGCGAAAAACACATTTAAACTTTTAACGAATTAAAAAAAAATTAAAATATCATTCTATGATTATTACATTTATTTTATAACTTTATAAAAATAAGTATGACGCAAAACGAACATTCTTTATTGATAGCTTATTGGATTATCGAATGAATGACTGAATAAATGGCGAGTATCCCAAATTTTTCAGCCTTTGATCTTTCTAAAATTAATATAAATAGATATTTTGCATCCTCTCATAAAAACAGTAAATATTGAAAATGTTGATCGGCCAAATTTAAAAAAAAAAACTGAAATTTCTCCAGAATTTAACTAAATTATTAAATAATTGAAACGTTCCAATTCCTAAATAAAAAAATAAAACCATTGCAATCCCATAAATAAGTAAAAAGGTGAAACTATGAATAACTAAATCTAAATTTAACTCAAGTGCTGGTAATTTGTTTTTTATAGTCGTGCGCACCATTTTAATGATTTGTTGCCTTGAACAGCAATTGTCGGCAAATACACGCAAGTCAAAAGGCCAATTGGTCGTAGATCAAATTTAAAACTTTCCTTCCAACCTCTCAAATTTGTTTAATTTACTCATTTGAACATGTTTTATCTATTAATTTCCGGTTTAAACGGCAGTAAACTGAGGAAAATATATTAATACGATTTTGAAGGGTTTTAAGCAATGATAAATTGATTGTTTTTCAACTTAGGCAACTCAAGATACATTTTTGAATTATCTATACTCTTAAGAAGTTAGCAAGTTCAAGTATCATCAAAATTTTAAATATAATAATGAATTAATGCTGTCCGAAGCTTAAATTTGTTGAGAAAATTCCGATCGATGAAGAATTCCCTTTTAATTGGGCTTATTTTTAAACTTAGGCAATCCATTCTTAGGCAAAACATTCTCAGGTTTCTAGGCTCTAAACAACATATTTTAAAATTTCTCTATGAATTCATGATTTTAAAAACTTAAAATTACTGTGAAATGTCCAATCGGCCCACCCGGGCAGCACAGTCGGTAGTGCTTCGGCTTACCACGCAGCCGGTCGGGGTTCGAGTTCCCGGGGTGGGCACCCATTATTAATCATAATTAAAATTCACAAAAATTCACACCTACGAGAACCACTCATCAAGAGATCTTCCACTCTTCAAATTCACACCTAGTCAACAATCGCAAAAATGTGCGCAACACCTATATACACACAACAACAACATCACATTCATCAACATGTAAATATGTATACATTGGAAACAAATAAAAATTGTAAATCCAGGCTGAAGGACCAGTATGGTTGATGGCCAGGTCTCAGGACCGAAAATACAATTTTTTTTTTGTCCACTCGATGATGAAATGCTTTTTGACTTGATTCATTTCTAAACTTAGACCAACCTATACTATTTTTTAGCTTCTTAACGCCCTTAAGAACCAAATAAATTTAATTATCTCCAAAATTTTAAAGTTATAAAAGTTAAATATAAAAATTAAAACAGTGCAATATGTGTAATTTATACAAGTTATTAAAAATTCCAATCGACTTGGAAACTTTTATGACACGTTCATTTTTTGGTTGTTTCTGGTTACGTCTGGTTGGTATTAAAATGATCTTTTTTCCGCTATGTATCATCGAATGTACGTATATTACAAACACGACCCTCCCAAAGATGCCTTAAGATGACGGTACTAAAACTGAAATTTTATTGCTGATCCTTGGCGCTTGCAGCGCTTAAACCCCGCAGTGCCTCCTGGCCTGCCATCCCAAGTGGAAAAATCGTTAGCGCATCCCGGGTTTTACGCTTGTGAGAGGAATACGATAAACCTCCTCCCGAAGGATATTCGTGGGCTTTGCGTCTTTACGCTGGAGTCAAATCAAACAAGAAATCGAGCACAAAACGCGAGAAAACTAGAAAAGTTTAAAAAAAACTAAAGGTACTCTAATGAAAGCTGGATAGAGGATATTTTTTTACTATTTTTTAAGCCCGAAAGTCTTAATATTATCACAAAGGCTTCAAAGAAGTATAGAGCGAGTAATTGGCGTCAATATTATGAGTAAAAATAGTTTAATTGCTTAGAAAAAGTCTGGAAAGGTTTGAGTTAAAGACTTTGGAAGATTTTCAATTTTTTGCTGGTCTGGAAAGGAAAGGAAAAAATGAAAAGATATGAATACGAAAAGTAGTCAAGAGAAATATCATGTTATTCAAGTCCTAGCTTTTTAAATCTTTTCTGGGCTCTTAGAAACCTGATAACCACAAATGTCGTTAAAATTGTAAAAACAACTTATTTAATGCTCTTAATAGCTTAAATTTGTTTGGAAGAATCGAATTTTTACCTCTTAAATTTGTATATATTTGTATGTTTGTATTTGTTGTAATCTATAAAGTTTCGTACGATTGGCAACCCAAAATGCACGACTTTAAGCATGTCAAGTCCTTTAAAAATCAAATAAGTCGATATACTGTATGTATTACGCCTAAGGCAGCGTTCACACCGGCGGATTAGGCTTTGGGATTCTATGCCAACCCTTGTCTAACGAATGTATTTAAAATGACATAGTGCTGCTAGTTTGGTCAAAGCCAGGGTAATTAAACTGGTCGGGCTTCACAAACTTTTACAAGCGTTGTGGCGATAACGAACCTTCCTAAGGAAAAGTAGGAAAGATGAAATGTAGACAAAACGAAAACCGATCTGAACACGTGTAGAGGTCATGAATTCATCAACGCCGACGGATGGGTGCCACCGAAATGCGAAGCCGAAGCACGCTCGCTGAGTGCACGCATCGGGCCTCGAATTCGAAGCTCGACGAAGCGAGGCGAAGCATCGCCACCGGTATAACAGTCCCCTTACATCTTAGAACTTTAAAAAAGTATAGACCGACTAATTAGTGTCAATATTATGAGGAAATATAGTCTTATAACTTTAACAAGGAATTTTAAAACTAATTAGTGTCAATTAGTCTCAATTAGCGTCCATATTACAAGGAAACATAATTTAATTGCTTAGAAAAAGTCTGGAAACTTTTGAATTAAAAAAAAATCCTGAAAATTTCCATTTCTTCAACTTTCAAATGTACAAAGTCTGGAAAGAAAAAGAAAAAGAAGCAAAAAAGTCTGTTTTTGTACATAAAGGACATGAATATGAAAAGAAGTCAGAGAAAATGTCACCAGATTCAAGCTTACATGCTTGGCTAACAAGATTTTTTACATTTTTGAGGATAAAAGAAGATATGTTGAATGTGCGAATGCACTTGTACTCTGGGAACAATTTCATAGAAAAGTATAAAGATTTCAAGTCTTGATATGGAGATTTGTACACACTTGTTCACTTCATTTTCATACTTTCTTTTATTTTCTTTTCGCATCCTCTGGATGTATTTCCCTCTTTCGACTTTTAGTCTACCATACTTTTACTTATACTCTGTAGTTTACTATACCCTTTGTTCATCGCTGTGATGCGCTGACTTCTGGTTGCCATCTATATTTGAATTTGGCGCCCTGCGCGCCAAGATAGCGAGCTGAGTGGCAACTGCGCAACGCTTCTGAGCGTCCCTTTTTTGACTTAGCTAAGTAGTGCGCGCCCTCGGCTCGATCTGGTTCTTGTTCGACCGTGGCGCGAATTAGAGGATTGTAAGTTTTGTAAGTGTGTTAAATAAATATTTGTTAAATTTACCACCTTGTCGTTGTGAGCCTGTCGGAGGATCAATGGACCCTGGCTATTCATTTAGAGCTCGCAGCTAGAAGCTCGAGTGCATATAAAAATCGTTTTTAAAGACGCGATAAGCGCGAACACCCTTATAAATAGTTAAAGAAGATTAAACTCTGTTGGATTGTTTCAACACCGTTTTTCATTAAAAGAAAAATGAAATTTATTAAAATTTCTCGGAAGAGTTTTTCATGAAAGTAATTTTAATAATATATTTCAAAGCTGTCAGTTTTTGCAAGTAGGTACATGTACATAATCCCGAATTATAAATGCAAAGTTGTAAAATATGAAGTCAGAGAAAATATTGTCTGCTTCCCGGAGAATGACACGTGCTACTTTCCAATGATTCACAACATTTCGCCCTCGTTTTCATCCAAAGTATATCCCAGTAAATGTCTTTAGCATTTTTCATTTGGTTTCTACGAAGAAGTAGCTGTTTTTCAAGTTTATTCCCACCAAAAATAAATCATCGAGGATTTATTCAAGGGTGTTAGAAGCTTTAAAACGTTTTAAAAACGCATTATCTTGAATAAATTGTATTTTTTGTTAGAATTTTAAACGTTTAATACCATAGGCAACCAAATATACATCGTTTCTTACTTTTCAAGGCCTTTACCGATCAAATAAGGCGATAAATTCAATTTTTTTCGATTACTAAGCTTAGGTAACTCAGTATACATCATACAAACTTATGTTAGTCTTTAAAAATTCATTTTCCCCAGGAAATTGTTAACATTCCCTATTTTTTTCGAGATAAATACACCAAAAATGTAGTTTGAGTTGCCCATCTTAGGAAATATCTTCTCCAAGCCCTTTACAAACTCCCAAAAGCTTCAAATAACCTCCAATCTCTAAAAATTCTAACATATTTGATAGTATTAAAAGTTTAATTACATTTTGACACTTCCCAATTTTGAAATTAACAACAAATTAACCATGAATATTCACAAAATGAAATTTTAGTCAGATTTTGGCCCGAAAAATACGCAAAAAACGATTTAAAAGGTCAATCGATGGATTGACGTGCCCTGTAAAATTTCATATGTATACCTGTCAAATTGATCATTTGTCCAGCAATTTTCCAATTTGTGGATGAGCCCAACCGTTTCACCGCCCACCCAGCTTACACGCATGTATCAAGCAATTTGGGCCATTTTTCACCGGGGCATGTCACTGCTTGCAGAGCCACACGAGCAATTTGTGCAAAACAGTGTAAAAATAGAAAATAATTAAACCGCAATTCGAGCAATGTATTTCTGATTCGCTGTCGTATTTGTCGATGTAGATTTGTGGGTTGTATGTGTAGGTGTGTGACGTGGAAAATTCCCAGTGAAAATCGCACACGGCGCGGCACGGTGAATAGATATTAGTCGAAAATGTTTTGAAAATGAAGGCGCACGTGTTGACATTGCACAAGGCCAATGAAAATTTAATTAACATTCGCCAATCGGACGATGATAATATATAGCAATGAGACGGCAAATGGCAAAAGACAGAAGGGATCCAAAAAAATACAGGACTAAAAGATACTATCTACCGGCGGATGTTAGTATTTAATTAAATTTGGGAGAGAAAGGAGTTGATATAAAGAAAATTTGGAGAAAAAAAAAACTGATAAAGAATTTATTAGGATAATTGTTATATAGAATTTATTTTTTCTAATAAAAATTTGTATACGTTTATATTATTGCAATGTTGGTGGCCTAACTTAACTTATTCAAATTTAAACTTGTGAAAACCTACGTTCATCATTATCATTTTTATAATATTCAATACCTACATTTTCATGTAGGTGTTGAGGAGTTACGCGGGGGAAGTAGATCTATTTGTGTTTCCCTACTTCGACATGCACAATATTAGCAGACCGCACCTAAACAACCCTGACCAAACCTATGTTGGCGAGTAGAATAGAACACAGGAAAGTGGGTTGAAAATTTCACGACACTATTAACCAACACCAGCCAACACTTGGCACCCCTTAATGCATTGGACGACCAACGACCAAAGCACTCGATGGCATTGACATTAACTTATCTAACCTTATCGCATATCAGAAATGGTGCACATTTCCGCGTAAAAAGGTCAAGGGCGACTGTGACACCATAAAGTTTCCCGATACAAAAACCTGCAAATTTTACGAGTTCACTTTGTTAACCTAGAAATTTAACATAACCTAAATAACGACAAACTCAATTATTTTGATTATTTACTATATTTATATAATTTGTAAACAAGGGCCTGTAATTGAGTTTCTAGTGTATAGAAATCGACATTGATTATTGTTTGGTTGCATACTTTATATTCGCGAGTGAATTAAATTTACGTATTATAATTTCAATTAGCTTTGATTAATATTTTCTATAATAAATTCTTTTGTCATTGTTAATTTTCATATTTTACATTTTCATACGTTAGATTTTAACGTTTTTGCATTTTGATATTTTAAAATTTCACATAAATTTATTCTAAAAAAGGTAGGCAACCCTATATACACAAATGTATACCTTTAACTAGTATATGAACTTTTGAATAGTTTTTAACTTAGTTTTAGAAAAATATAAATAGTTTTTGCAAAGAAAGAAAACATCTTCTAAAGAGTCCATTAAAACTAAAATATTGTTGTTTGCAGGCAACCTGCAATACACGCAATTGAGCATTGTGGGAAGGCGTCTGTTTTACGTGACGATAAAAATGGGAAATCGAAGTGAAAGACGCATTTGCAAAGCGATAAAACACTTTAAGTAGCAAACGGGCGGCATGTATGCGCACAACAAACAGTTAAAACTTTTTAAATTTAGCACGAAATTCCAATTCCACATCGAACCGTTCGAATCGAATCGATGCTGTAAACATTGGAAAACACTCCGATACTCTACGGAGCATAAATACCAAACGCGTGTGTTCACAATTGAGACGCAACCCTCTGATCGACAGTTAAATTGTGGACTCACAATCAGTCAGAAACAAATGCTATAAACATGTTATTAGAAGTATATTTGGTTGTCTACATTAATTTACTAAAGTTTAGAACATGTTTGTATTTCAGGATTTCAAGTTGTAAGTTAGGAATGTGTACAGGTAAATTTTTTGGTATATATTTTTTTATAAATTGAGTATTTTTCAACTATTTGAGTCTGAAAGGAGATAAGCGCCATCTGTTGATGATTAAGAAAGCTTAGATAATAACTAGTCATGACTTATTTAACACGTAAATATTTATACATGAAGGGATGATCGAAATTGTGTCGTAATATTTAATAGGCATTTAAATTGTGGACTCGCAAACGAAAACTGATGTTAAAACATTTTATTTGGAAAAATAGTTGGTTGCCTACTTTAACCAATAAATTTTTAAAACATTTTCTTTAAAATTAGCTAAAGAAGCTAAAGAAGAATAATAGAAATGCAAATGTTTCGTAAATTGTAAAATAATCTGCGCATACATTTGGTGAAACCGTGGGAATGTTTGCATTTTTCATACGCTTTATGAGTATTTCCAACTTCGGGGCACTTTCCAGCCAAGTTCCACAAATTTGTGATTCTAATGAATTTCCAACGAGTTTCATCTCAACATCTCCATCATTGGCCATTTCTGCAAACGACTCCAACAGCCGCAAACACGCATATAAATAACGTTTGATAATTCTATTCAATTGCTGGTGGCTGTCATGCGATACCAAACACGCGAATAAATTCTCCGACGATTTGAATACCTGCGACATAGCGACACGGTGACGTAGAGACGGCAGCGTAATAGCCAATAAATCAAGGTGTTTATCAAAATTGTCAGAGCGAATAGCAAAATATCAAATTGTCAATTGCAATGATTCGTTCATGCAATTCCAGTTTATGCCAAATAGCTTCTATTTGGCAAAAACCGGAATTGCATGAACGCAATTAAAATCGCCAAGTTTTAGTTTTAGTTAGTTAGAAGTTGGTTACCTAGCTGGTAAATAGGCAAACTCGTTTGGGAGACATTAGGACGTATTGTTATGATAGAGCCTCGACGCGGCGTGATTGGTGCGATATATTGCCGGGTATGATGAAGTTTCGTGTTTGGCAAACAGGCGAATTATTGTTTGGCGAGTTCGAGCATTGTTCGCTGCCTGCTGGCTGGATGCAGGCAGCTATGGTAGAACTGCGGCGGTGACCGAAAGGCGAGCTGACACTCGAAGGTCGACTTAATTGTTGCTAACTTACACACAATGCAAACAACTAATTTATGATCGCCACGATTGATATGCATGCATCGATATCGATCATAATCAATGAAAACCGTTAATTTATACTCTCTGGAATAACGTAAATTTTAAAAGATTTTACTTTATATAGATTTACAAGGGACATGCACGACTTCGACTATGAAAAAACCTGACAACAACGGGAAAATGGATGGTCCCTTTGCAGATTTCATTATATTAACCTAAATTATGAAATGTTTATATTCTCGAGCGCACTCTTTTTTTAAACTTATTTTTAAGGCGTTGCCGGCGTATTTCTAACCGGAGCAAGTGGCTTTAATAAATTGATAAGGTACTGTAGTGATCTGCACTGCGGTGTGCGTCTATCAGTTTCAGTAAATTTTTTCCCCTCCCGGGACTGTCACTTTGGTATATCAGGAGGTAGGGTTGTTACATCACGTACCCGGTCGGTACACTGATGAAGCACGCTTCCGTCAATTTGTTTTTGTCGGAGAACTTCGTAGATATAGTTATCTACCGCTTTCCAGCAATGGTCGTGGTCAATAATCAGCGCACTCCTGCCATCATATTGTCATGCTGTATGACTGCAGTCATACTTTGTCATATCAATATGAAACAATCATTGGTACAATTGGTACAAAACAATTTTTATGATATTGGTGAATGTAGTATGGCAAATGTATGTTTTACAGGTTTATTACAAGAATTGTACGACGTACGTTTCGCTTTGCAGCATCGTCGGGTAATAAGGAAAAAAAAAACTTAAACGTACAGACTATTTATACAAATTTTCGTGAATGGTGTTGGCGTTAATATGTCTTGTAATAAACCTGTAAAACATACATTTGCCATACTTCATTCACCAACATTTAGTATCATATTTTACCAAACTTCGACGGCCGAATCATTCGATTAAATTTTTATGATGTTAATCGCGAATTGCAACGATAAGAAAGAGAAAATGATGAATGTCTCTGACAGGACTTGAATCTGTGGGCCTTCGTTGTGTAGTAGGTGTAACGCGCGTGGATAAATGCGGTACAAATAAATTTATATTCCGCGTAGTTTGTTAACGGAGACGGGTTCAATTATGAAATTTGAATCGGCTCATTGTCAGTGAGTACTAGTAGCTCGAAAGTGTTAGTTAATCATCGTTGTCAAACTAAGCAACAATATCAAGATAAGAGAAAAGAAAAGGAAAGATCCGACCTGAATGTTGTCAACGTTGCTCAAATTGGCGACAAAATCACTCTCGAAATAAATCCGGGAAAGTTCGTGGTGGTGTACGAACGTTTTGACAAACTGGACCGAAGTGAAATCTTTTGCTGATCGGGAAGGAAGATGGCTCGCGTACGATACAAATTTTGTTGCGCATTTCCCACCCATAAAGACGCACATGCGCTCAAAATTTGCCTAGCAGAAACGGACCGTAACACAGGAAAACATCGTACATATCAGGGTCTCTTTCTAGTTATTGCAATTCGTAGTTAACATCTCAAAAATTGTCTATCAATGATTATTTGATCATATTGATATGTCAAAGGCAGCTTCGCTGCAGTCATACAGCATGACAATATGATTATACTAGTGCATTCCAGAATATAAGTTTGCAGCCCTATTCTAATGATCTAACCTAAATTATGCTAAAAACAAAGTAGCATTTTAGTATGTAACCAAATTAACATCCTTCTTAGTCAATTATATATAACCTACAATTTAATCTACCCCAAACCAACATAACCGTGCCAAATTTAAGAAAACATAACCTCAACCGCCTTAATTTTACTTTAAAAGTTGCCTTACTTATTTTTTCCATAATATTCCATGACAAAACAAGAAAAATAAACTATAAACATTCCTAGCCAAACTGAACAAAAAAAATTTAATAAATTTAATAAATTAATATAATAAAACACAAATTTGCAATTTGTAATAAATTAACCAAATATGAAATAAACTAACCGAATTCAAAAACTTATGCTCGTAAACAGACAGATTGGAAGAAATCGAAAACATTTTGCAATATTGCCGTGCTCGTGAATAATAACCGAAAAAATCAACTTGGTAAGTACCTATTGTATTCGTATCGTAGCGAAACTTACCTACACGTACCTACACGGAGACCAAAAATGTTATCAGCTTTTCTGATTATAATTACAACGCGGTAGGCGCATTTTCCCTATTTCACGCATGCTTTGACTTGTTCAACTGCCAATCGTTATCGAAAAATTCCGTTGTCGACAATAGCGAACGACAATAACAAATACCTTTAAAAACGCCACAAAACAGCGCGAGGACCGAACGTTTGATCGACGTCGCATTCTGGTGATTTGCAATCGAATAATCGAAACATTCTTATGTACAGTACATATGAATCGGTCTAGCCAATAAGTCCGACACTAACTTAAGTCATAAATCCCATAATCATACGTCGTAAACCAAAATTTCGGAGTTTGAAGTGTGCAATAAAGGGAACTGAATGTTTCCAGAAACTGACCGCGGTGTCTTGTACCCGGCATATCTTTCTTAGGGGTCGGAACATCACCCGGAAATCCCGGAGGCGTCGGCGACGCGCATTGTCAGCTGTGACGCGCTAGCGACGCGCTGACATGACAAGCTCAGCTCGGTCGAAGGGACGAACTGTCCAATGCCGGGTGGTTGTGAAAGTGAGAGCGACGGACAGGCTGTCTCATTTAATAGCGCGCCCAGGTAAAAAAACCGGGTTTGCAACACTCAGTATATAAATTATTTTTTCGGTGTTGTAAACGATTAACTTAACAATGAAGGTGCAGTCAACCATACTTGAAAAGTCAAGAGTGACAATAAAGAATTCGGGGTTTCGGGGTAGACTCCATATGAATGTTACGACAGACACATAAAATCGTAGACAATAGATGATATTGTTAAGGGTCGTAAACGACGTTAACGCCATCTGCTGATTATTTAATGTAATTACGATTCAAAAATGGACTTCTAGGAAAACTTCTGAGACTTTTCAATATTCTTAATGAACTGGCCTGGGACTTATAGGAATACTTCTGAGACTTTTCAATATTCTTAATGAACTGGCCTGAATCAATAGTTGCAGAATCTTACGCTTAATCGAAACTAACCTAACTTAACTTTCAAACATAACCAAAAACAGAGTAAAATAAACGACCGTAGCGCCATCTTAAATTTAATTTAATCTCAAAAAATGAAGTTAATCCAAACTTTTAGGTAATGGAGTATATGTATATATTATCTGTCAAAATGACATCAGCGCCATCTTTTCGCTAATAGATCATGAAGCACATGTCTAATATTAAACTAAACGATAGATGAGGTATCACAAATAAATTTTGAATGAAATCTCACAGACTTAAGGGTCGTAAAAGACATTAACGCCATCTATTGGCACAAGGCTTAAAAAAATCAATTATTTGGCAAACTTTAAAATTCAACTTATTCAAAGTTACTTAACTTAACCTACCAAAAACTCAACTTTACCTATCAAAAACTAAATTGTCTATATGATTACAAATTTTAGTCATAAATTACATTTAATAAAATTTTCCAAATTGTCAACACCAGAAAAACAAATGTAATCTATTGAAGTATCTCAAAAATTATTACCCCACCCTAATATCCAATCAATCCTATCAAACAATGCGCATATTATTCATTAAAACCTAAAATATATCAATAGAAACCTTCAAAATGACATCCGCGCCATCTGTTGGCTAATAGATCATGAGGCACATGTCTAATATTAAACAAATCGATAGATGAGGTATTAAAAATAAATTATGAGTGAAATCTAACAAACTTAAGGATCGTAAAAGACACTAGCGCCACCTATTGGCACAAAACTTTAAAAAAACTATTATTTGGCAAACTTTTTAAATTCAACTTATTCAAAGTTACTTAACTTAACCTACCAAAAACTCAACTTTACCTATCAAAAACTAAATTGTCTATATGTTTACATATTTTAGTCGTAAATTACATTTAATAAAATTTTCCAAATTGTCAACGTAATCAAGTAATCAACGTAAGTAGTCAACGTAATCAAGTATCGTAAAAATTGTTACCCCAATCAATCCTAGCAAACAATACGCAAATTATTCATTAAAACCTAAAATATATCAATAGAAACCTTCCAAAATGACATCAGCGCCATCTGTTAGCAAATAGCTCATACAACTCATGTCAAAGCTTCGAATAATTGACAAACACAACATGCACTATTCATCAGTGAGTTTTTAGGCGAGTTGAGTGGAAACAAACGAATTCACAGCACAACTCATCATTGTCGAGACGCCTCGACTCATCATAAACTATGCGATATGCAAATGTTTGAATAAATACCACATACATGAAATTATGGAAGCTTCGTCTAGCCACATATTCACACACACACGCACTGAGCACGTTTTTTTTTTGATTTCGTCACACAGAAGCACCGATAAAAACTTTTATTATGCTTAATCTAACCTCAAAAAGCGATTTGCTAAACAAACACTTAACCACAAAATTCACTAACAATTGTAAACTCACAAACACTGACTGAACTGCACTGTACTGCAGTAAACTAAACGGCGCTGCGTCACGTTGATATGCCTTGTTGGATATTTTAATTGCGATTTTAATTTTAATTATAATTAGACGTCTCTAGTGTACTCGCAGTAGATGGACATAGTTTGCTTTTCACTTGTCACGCGCGAAAACACTGTTATTTGCGATTTTTAGCAAAGTAAAATGTGTTTAAACACTTTTAAACACTATTAAAAGTCTGTTTGTGTTAGATTAATCTATCTAGAAAGAGATAGAAGAATCCAGTTTCTGCTTTGTTTATGTTTTTATCAGTTATCTGTTTGGAAAAAAAGTAAACTTGTTTTGGTTTTTTTCTTTAAATATTAATAGGTGAATTTTTATAATTTCTGAGGCTATTTTGTTGAATATTTGTAAGATTAAGTAAGAGTGATGAACATTAATTTAAAATTCATGATTTAATTAATGTCACCGTTGATAGTTTATTCGGTAATTAGTAAATTAAAGGATGACAGATAAATGTTAAACATTTAAACAAAGAAGTAATTAACAGCGACTAAAAACGTTTTATTAAGCACATCAAAGTTTTTTAAAGTTATTCTAATAAAAAGTTTGTATTTTATAAGTTAATTTTCAGGGTTTTATTTATTGGTTTTTAAATATGTAAAGTTCTTTGTTTTCTTACATGTCTTGCTATCTTATCTTCTTGGTTAATTTCTTCTTTATATCAATTGTTTTGGAAATTTAAAGTTTTAATTTTTTGAAATTTAGACTTTTTCAAAATTTTTGAAAATATTTAAGTTTTGAAAAATTTTGAATTTTTTTTCTCACATAGCACTCACTGACTTACTTAAACAGAACGCAAATGACTACAAACGTTTTGTATATAGATAGTTGTAGATATATGTTGTATAAGTGTGAAAATCGGGGAAAAACACATAGACGCCACGGCTGTTGTTAGAAAGTGGTGGGGGCGGTTGGGACGCGGGGAGCGCGCGCGTGCGACTGGCGGCGCCTTCCGCTGGCGAGTGCTCGCGAGCCTGGAAAACCCGAAGCGCGAAACGGCGAGGAGAGTAGGAATGCCATGGTATTGCTCACTGACACACTCGCACACAAGCGCAATTGCGAACATAGATGCATGTAAGAGTATGAGTACGTAGCAGTGGAGCGTTTGCCACCCCCGTGGCAGCAGCAGCAGCAGCGGTCGCCGCCGGTTGCGATCACTGCAGCTGATGCTCACGCACGCGGCGCGCCGCAAATGCTTACGCAACACACGCTGCCGCCCCCCAGTCGTTTGTCGGTTGTGTTGCATTTCCAGCAACAGGGCGGCATCAAACAGTTTCGGTTATTTGTACATACAATTTGAATGTAGTTGCTGCTATAACTGGTTATCAATCAATTTTGAAGTCGTTTTTAAAATTTTGTTGATGTTTATTTTTATTGATTAGTATTCATGTATTATTTCCTTGTTGATAGTTTTGGTGCTTTTTATATGAAAGGAAAGACATTCTTTTAAAATTAGAGGTAAAGTTGATGGTGTTAAGGGTCTTAAAATGATTCAACGCCATCTAGTGGCACTTATTGTTAGCTTGATTTAATATAACTGCATCGGGGAGTAGGCAAAATAGTAGGCGCAAAATAACAATAATAACATAACAGTCAAGAACATTAACCATCATTTCGATAATTTAGCCTAAACATATAGTAAAACCTGGTTATAGCGGAAAAATACAAGAATATACAACATAATACTAATGTTAAGAATAAGGAAAGATACTATTTTCAGAGGACTGCAAGTCGGCAGTTGTCTAATGTCTACCGCTTTTTTGCAATTTTCTCTTCATGCAGAAGTCTTTAATGGACTTTTAATGTTAAATACTCGAAAACTATTCGGAAACTCATCGTAGTCGCGTCGAACCGAATTTCCTCCAACCAACAATACTCAATTCCCCATTTCATCAGCGTCGGCGGGGCGTCAGAGTCGAAAACCTCCATTCAAAATGTTTGAAAATACTTTCCTTCATTGTTTGTAATATAGTGCATTTACATCTATTCAAAACTCAAGTATTGATGATTCTGTATAATTACAAATGGAAACTAATAGTAGGAAATCTTATCGAACACAAAAAGGATAGAAACCTTGTGGAATATCATCCCATTCACTCTTCATAGATACGGATGTTTAACTTCATCGTATTATGGATGCAGACAATGAGCAGAGCGCCCCAAGTCATTTGTTTTTGCGCGCATAATAATTCATAGACGAGCAAACAAATTAATTAATCGCTTCGTTTGCGTGAAGCCATGCCGTGCCATCATATATACGACCGACGCGATGCGACGCGACGACGTGGTAGGTGCTATTAATTGCTAATATATACCGGCATGTCGCACACACACACACACACACACACCAAGCATGTAAACATCCTAATGAATGAGATGTGAATCTACACTTAATTAGATTTTCCTATCTGTGTTTTATGATGTCAAACTTGGTAAGACTACAGAATAGTCATATCGGCATAGCTGGCAATGAGGCGGCTGATTCCGCCGCTAGTCGTAATCCTCTAATTAATGACGTCCAGTTCCCTCCTGTACCCTTAACGGACCACAAATTTTTGATTAAGGAAATTATACTAGACTGGTGGAAATCACAGTTAGCAAGGTATAGACAAGGGTCGAGACCAGTTCCTTACGAGAAGGTGGACTGTATCTTCCTCACAACCTTAAAAATACATATATGAAATTTTGCACGAACTAATCTACAACTTACGCCAATTTACACCATTACTCATTACTCATAATACCTAATTTAGTTTAGAAAAGTTATGTTGATAAATACATTTGGAATAAATGACCGCTAATACCTATAAAAGGGGATGAGGTGAGGCGAGTACCTCAAAAAAAACTATAAAATAGGCAACTGGTTTTACTTCTATTTAATCGTTTTCTGTGAAAATAATAAATATAGGTAACCAAATATACATAAAAACGAAGTTTTGACCAGACGACTGACAATCAGGTAAAACTACAATCAGGTAAAACTAAATGAGAATGCATACTTGTGACCTACCTCGCGAATGGGAAATGAATGGGGAATGGCTAGTTAGGCAGGTGTGGGAGTGGTGTAGCAGCAGGGGGTCCAGTGAGTGGATCGTGAGGCGAAGGCGAGCATATGAGCAGGTGGGGTTGTCGGTGGCAGTGATGGAAGAGATGTGGTCGGAGCAGGTATCAGTGGAAGAAGCGGCGAGGGGGAGAGGCAGGGAAGACGAGGAATACATAAGGCAAGAGCAGATAATGGGCAGTACCTACAACTCAGGGAACGTAAGGGTGCATGTTATCGGGAGGAGGCCCTGGTACTTTGGGGATAGGGGCAGAAGCGGAAGTAAGAAGACATTGCTGGCAAAGGCCAGGTGTGGCTCGGAGGAGAGAGACAATTACGTCTGGATGGGGCAGGAATACACGAAATGTGTATTTTGTTTGGCAGGGGTGGATACCTGGGAGCACCTGGTGAGGCACTGAGAAGGACTGAAGAAGGAATTGTTAGGGTCCCAAGGAAGAGGAGGGAATATTGTCGGAAAATGGGTGGAGGAAAAGGGGTGGGGGAAAAGGCTGGCAGTCATCACAAAAATAGGATTAGAAAAAAAAAGAGATGGGCGATTCTGGGATGATAATTGTACTGTTATAGATATAGTTTATAGATGATGTACTCATTGTGTTACGTTGTTATTATTTAATTATTGAATGTTGTAAGTGTGCAATACTTATACTGAGGCTGGAATGCCAATAAAAGTTATACATACAATACTTGTGACCTCGTGCTTTTGAACAAAATGTGGCAGTCAGATCTAGTATAGGACTAGAAACTAATTGTACTGAAGGAAGACCAAGGAAGATGTGGGAGGATGAAATAATGACGCCGTACAGATTATTAAACTAAAAATAAGTAGATGGAAGGAAGTGGTACAGGTCAGGGAAGAATGGAAGAGATAAGGGATGCCAAGGCTCAAAGTGGGCTGTAGCACCATGAGAGATAGAGACGATGCTATTCTCAAGCGTTATCCTTAAAATTAGGTTTAAATTTCGCAATAAAATGAAAATTCAGAATATATATTATCATTATCTTCTAGCACTATGAACGGTCCTCCATTTCTAGTAACCCTTGATAAAGACACTGTAGTTATTTATTCGCAATGTAAACATTTTTCATGTTGTAAATAATTTCAATAATTACAAATATCTTTAGGCAAAGAAATGTACTTCTTCTAGGTCTCTTATATTCACACTTTCCATACTTTCCTTCTTTTTGTTTCTACCTGCTTAGCCTTCGTAGGAGTACCCAAAATTTTCTCTTTCATTCCTACTCACTCTTACTTACTCTACTCTCTCTTACCTATCGCTATCGGAGGGAACTTACTTAGCCATTTCACCACCACCATTATGCCTCCCTACTTTTCTGTATTTTTCCCGAGCTAGCTTGAGTAAGTTCACATCCAGTTTTCTCTACTGATATCTCTCGCATGTAATCGTGACTTAGCTTGTATAGCGTGTATCTGTGACTCCATTTTGAACTACATAACTTTTGTCTGTGAATAAGGAACTTTGTAATTTGGAATACGTGTTAATTTGTGAGCATCATCGAACCCGCGTACCATGATCCCACAGAACAAATAGTAATGGTTGAGAATGCGTATTTTGATGTTCATAAACAACTTCATTGAATATTCCACCTCAAGATTTATGAAACGCCATAGTACATGCCTGATATGAACGCCTGATACTAAAGGACCTCGCATTACGTTTATTTTTTAGTAATATTAATGGCAATGGCTGACTTCTCCTAATTTATTCTATTCTAAAACATATGTAATGACTTTAAGGCAACCAACTATACCAAACCGTAATAACACTTACCGAAACTGCATAAATTATTAATTGTAACTTGAAATAAATGAAATCAGCCAAACTCACAACATTCCCCGATGGAGTTAGATGACTTATCCAAGTTCGAGAAATTGGGCATTAGAACCTAACCTAACCTAACTGTGCGAAACTCTAGATAGTTGTAGTGGGTAGCGTAGTTGTGAGTTTGTGAATTCGGGATTGAGGATTGGGGATTCAGTTTACAACTTGCAAATAAGTTTGCGAAGACCAAAAACAACAAACGTAACAAGAAGCTCAAGCAAGAGAATGTTCAACATGCATAAAATACTCCGACCCAAATTAACCTCATCTAACTTATTTTCTATTAGAACTCTTGAGAACCGTCTTATTTATTTAGAATTAACCGATTGTTTGAGGTTATAAATGAAGTAATTTATGGAAATTTGTCTATTAATGGGTATATTTAACATAAAATACACTTGAATTAATACAAGGGGAGTGTCTCAATTGACCGCCTTGGATTTGAATGAAATGTACATATATTGAAATAATTGATGTTTATGTCGCCTAGTTTTTAGAATTTCTCAGCTGCGTACACTCTGGAGGTCTTAATTTTAATCCAAATCGAAACACCAAGCACAGATTGCAAAGTTTACAAAATTTTCTTGAATATGACGCTAAACTTTTCTAAAGAAAATGATAAAATTTTACATTTCTCTTCAAATCAAAAAATTTAAAGTGCATTTTTCTCTGAAAATTCGACTTAAAATTACGAAAAAGTATATAAATCTGATTTTCTGGATAACACAATCAACGTTATATTCTAGAGAATGTAATTGGCTATAAAATGAGCCATTACTATGCTAAATTGGTTTAGTAAATTTTCCTCAATCATGTACGTAAAATTATGTAACGATATTGAAGTAGCAAATTGATAAAATGTTTAATCGCTACGTTTTTTGAATTTCTCATCTGCGTACACTCTAGCGCCCTTAGTTTTAATCCCAAATAAAACACTAAACACTTTTTGGAAAGCTTATAAAATAATCTCAAATATGACGTAGAGTATTATTGAACAAAATCATAAAATTATATATTTTATAAAAGTTAATATTTAAACTTCATTTTTCGGGTAAAATATCAACATAAGCATACGATAAAGTATGTAAGTAAATATTTTTTCAAAAAAATAATTAACGTCATATTCTAGAGAATTTAATTATCTATGAAAAAAACTATCATTCAGCTAAATCGGTTTGGTAGAATTTATTGAATCGTGTACGCAAAGGCGAAGAACGATGTTGATTAATGCGTAACTCAACATCGTAAAATTGCGTAAACATAAAAAATACAACATATTTTTATGAGCTTTATAAGGTATAACTTCGTGAATACTGACGCAAACGACTAGAAATTTTACGAGAGTGTTCTTGTATAGTCTGTCTATTGATTAACGTTATTTCCCAAAAATGTATGACCCGGTAATTGAGGTTATCCCTTATTTTAAGTGTACGCGACCAAGTATATATATATAATTTTTCATTATTTACCTTAGATCTTAGGATGTAACTCAAATGCAAACTCAAACTCCAACCTAAACGCATTATAGAAATGAGTAGAATTTATAACCCTACATCTTAGGCGGCCCTACATCCACATTTCCACATTTTCTGCTTTTCACTTACGTAGCCTTCGCCCCATCAGTTCGAGTAAAGTGAAAAGCACTGAGACGAATCGCTCTAAGAGCACGTGCTTTATAAATGAGATGATTTCAAGTTGCCACAGCCACGTTCTATCCTCTCGCATCTTGGAAATGAGGAAAAAACCGGAATCCGCGCAATGAAAAAGACAAATTACAGTAGCCTGATTTTAAAATCCTTTCCTCTGGAAAGATTAAGCTGATAAAATTGGAAAGAAATTAAAGAATACGTGGAAACAAGGTGAAGATTTGTATTGGCAATAGTTACTCAAAGAATTGAATATGTTTTCTAAGATTCTTAGGTTTTTTCTGCGTTTTTGTAAAAGTTTTTCCTGAGGTGACCTAATATCCTCCAACCCATCGCTCACGACTACCAAAACGTCGGTTGCAATGTATCAACATCAAGTCAAACCGCTTGAGGAAACTCGAGGAAATAGAACATGGTGGTCAGACTAATACTTAAAGGATTATCGACTAGTTTCTTGTTCCTACAAGAACTAACTGCAAACAGGGCAAAACCAAATAGTTTTAAAAGGATTACAAACAGATTGAGTTGAACAATACGAAGAAAAGCTAAATAAAAGTGTGTGTGGGATTCGGATACGAAAAGCAAATAAAATAGTGAATACACTTTGTATAATTCAATAAGCCCACGGCGGTGTTGGAGCAATTTGGTGCGATCCTTGACTTGAATCCGCGTGCGAATCCGAAGTAAAGATAAACATCACGTTCACGTCGCTGCTACAGGGTTGGTGCTGCCCTGGCCCTCACCGTAAAAAAAGACCTAGTGGAGGGCAACTACGAGATCGAGAACGAGTCAAAAGGTCAGTTGATGATCAAATAATGGTTGCCAAATCAAAGCATACGAAATCGTGGTATTTGGGAAAGGTTTTCTTTAGTTTTGGTAAGCCCTAGGAAGGAAATTGAAACACCTTGGCTCAGAAAAGGGGAAATTCAGATCGAAACTTGAATTTCCTTGTGAATTGTGAATTTTCCGGTTATATATTATACATGTTTGGTTTATTTTAAAGTGTCGTGACTTATTTAAGAGTTTTTTGGAGTTTGAAACTTTTATCTCGTCCACAGTATTAAGCGTCGTTCAGACTGCCGACTTCGGCTTCGGGCTTCCATGCCTACCCTTGTCTGATGAATATTCTTAAAAGGAGATGAAGAAACTCGAAGGAACAAGCCATCTTCTTTTAAAACATGAGTCAGATAAAAAAACCACGAAGCGACGTGACGCCGAAGCGGCGGTTTGAACGACGTCTTAACCTTTGTGTAGCTCTGAGTCTGACTAGGGGAGGCTGCGGAGTCGATCATTCATACAAGTGGAATAAAACTTGAAACTAATAATACTCGAGCGAGCGTTGTCACTTCAGAGACATGCTTCATAACTTCCTTCATAATCCTTCAGGATTATCCTAATCGATTCCCTTTTTATATAATTAAGTAAAATTTCTGAAATGTAGTTTATTCATCTTTAGGCATCAGTAACTTTAATCAATCTCTATTGTATGAAAAATAAATGATTGCATGTTAGAAGGTAATAAAGTGTTCTTTTCAAGGGTAATCAAGTGTCCCTAATCAATTTACGCAAATTTGCTAATTATTCGTACTTACCATCTTGATGTGGGCAAATGACGTAAGATTGAATAATTATATAAGGAAACTCACCTGAAACAAGAAAAAAATATTAATTACAGTTATTATTTCTGTAAAACCAAATTGTTTGAAGCCTTGTAATTAGACTGGTTAATGTTTACTTAATTAACTTAATTAAAACTAAGACAGATTGAATTAATATTTCATTTAGTCCAGAAAAGTGCGTAAATAGCAAGTGTAATGCTCATTGTCTCTGGTTAAATCGCGGGAGTACGCTAAAAGCGTTAGGAGACTGTCACACTGGCGAATTTCGAGACCCGATGCGTTCACACAGCGAGCGCGCTTCGGCTTCGCATTTCGGCACCCACCCATCGGCTTTAGTGCGCCCTCGTCTGTACCGTTGGTGGATTCATGACTTCTACACATGTCCAGATCGGTTTTCGTTTTTTCTCCATTTCATCTTATCTACTTTTCGTTAGGAACGTTAGTTATCTCTACAACGCTTTTAAAAGTTTGTGAAATTCGATCAGTTTAATTACCCTGGCTTTGAACAAACTAGCAACACTAATAATCTCTTTTTAACTACATTCGTGAGACAGGGGTAGGTATAGAAGCCCAAAGCCGAAGTCGCCGGTGTGAACGACGCTTTAGAAATCAAGCGAATATTGGTAACGTCAAGCGAGTAATCCAATATAGGCGCCCCTGCCTCGAAATAATGTTTGGTAACAAAACCATAATTTGTTCGCAGTATAAACGCGATATTTATGTTTAAAAATGATTTAATTTATATAATACTTCATTTTTTGAGTTGCGTACACTCTCATGAACACAATTTTGATCGGAAATAAAAAACCAGAACGTCTGTATAAAGTTTATAAAATTTGCTTGAATATGACGTTGAACTTTTGTAAGTAAGTAAAGTTATACTTACATGTTTTTATTCGGATTGAGTTATTTTATTAGGTTTAAAATAAAAAGTTAATTTTTATCATACAAATTTTAATTAAAAATACTAAAACAATATGTAAATATATATTTATTCGGAAAATAATTGACGTCATATTCTAGATAATTTAATGGCCTGTAAAATGAGTTACCATTAGGCCAAATCGGTTCAGCAGAATTTGCTCAGTCGTGTACGCAAAATCGAAAAACGAAGTTAGGAGATTCAAAGTTTCGTAGGAATAAAAATATTCACAACTCAGTTTTATGTCTTATAACTTTGCAAATATTGTAGATATCGACTTGAAATTTTGAAAGAATATTCTTGAATAGTTTAGCTCTTTTCTAGGATACCAAAATAATCATGTACAACTCTTAAAATCATAAAATATCAAAACTAAACTTTTAAGATGTATAATTTCAGTTACAACACTGAACAATGTCAAAAGCCAGGCTTTTGACGTTAAAGTCTCAAGTCAGACTCAACGTTCTCAAAGAAAATCATGAATACCAAAGCTTAGCAAAGCATTTCAAACCAGGCTAACTCCAAACAGGAAAATAAATTGAACAGCTGAGGCAAGCAGCTGAGAAGATGTAGTAGCATTAGTTCTCTCCTGCACATTTCGCCGACGTGTCTTAGACGCCGAAATGTGCAGGCAGATGTGGAAATTTGGCAACTCAAGAGCGATTCTAAATTATTGCAAGCTTGCAGCAGGCTGCTGTCGGCCGCAAAACGCCGCCAACAGGGTTTGAAGAAATGATTAATGTCTCGAACGTTATCCAGTTTTCCGGCGTTTCGGAAGGCGTGCAACCATTTTGCAACCTTTCGAGCGCACAACCCAAAAACCACCGCAACCGGATACCGTCATCATGGCCTACCACTAAACATTACAACGCTTATGTTAATCTCAACCTTTTACAAAGAGAAAATCTGGGCATATTTTAATCTTTGCAAAACATTAAATGTAAAAGTTTTCAGTTTTGAAGAGTCTCGAGTGTAATTGGAAAGAAAAAGACATTAAGCAGTAAAACACGATCCGGAAAGTAAATTTCAGGTAAAACTTTTGGAAAGTTAAGGCGAAAGCGCCTGTAAATGTACAAACTTTGAAAATTCATGATTATATATGCTTAAAAAGAGTTTAACTGATATTTTCTGAAAAAAAAGATTTGTAGAAAGAATGGAATTGATGAAAGATAATCTCTAAAATTCCTTATCATCAAATTTACGAAGATTTTGATCACATTTTTACAAAATATAGAGAAAAAATTTGAAGCAAGAAATTTTGCATTAATTACACTTATTATATATGCATAAAGAATAATTTGAAGTCATGAAGAATTACGTAATAAATTTTTGTGGAACTTACTGAGAACTGACGATAATATTTGCTCAATTCAACTCTATTTTAATGTAATTAGTTTTAGAAACTGATTAGTGATTAACTAAAGTACACGTGTTTCAACCGCACCCGTCGAGATTCGATCCGAGGACCTTGTGGTCAGCAGTCGTACAATTGAATCGCTTGGTTGCACTATTGAACGAATTAAAATGGTGAACATTGCTGATCAGTCAGCAACTCGAATATAATTGTTAAGAATAAGACATTAAGCAATAAAACATGGTCCGTAAAGGAAATTTCAGGTAAAACTTTTGGAAAGTTAAGGCGAAAGCGCCTGTAAATGTACAAACTTTGAAAATTCATGATTATATATGCTTAAAAAGAGTTTAACTGATATTTTCTGAAAAAAATATTTGTAGAAAGAATGGAATTGATGAAAGATAATCTCTAAAATTCCTCATCATCAAATTTAGGAAGATTTTGTTCACATTTTTACAAAATATAGAGAAAAAATTTGGAAGCTAGAAATTTAGCATTAATTACACTTATGATATATGCATAAAGAATAATTTGAAGTCATGCAGGATTACGTAATTATTTTTTGTGAAACTTACTGAGAACAGCATTAGCTCAATTCAACTCTATTTTAATGCAATTAGTTATTTTAGAAGCTAATTACTGATTAATTGAAGTACTCGTGTTTTAACCAAATCCGTCGAGATTCGATCCGAGGACCTTGTGATCAACAGTCGTAGAACTCAACCACTTGGTGGCACTATTGAACGAATTAAAATTTCAAACATTGATGAAGAATAAGACATTAAACAGGAAAATACGATCCGTAAAGTAAATTTCAGGTAAAACTTTAAAAAAAGTTAAGGCGAAAGCGCCTGTAAATTTACAAAATTTGAAAATTCATGATTACATATCCATAAAAAGAGTTAAACTGAAATTTTATGAAAAAAGATATGTAGAAAGGATGGAATTGATGAAAGATAATCTCTAAAATTCCTCATCAAATTTAGGAAGAATTTGGTCACATTTTTTACAAAATATAGAGAAAAAATTTGAAACAAGGAATTGTGTTTTAACCGTCGTACCCTTCGAGATTCGATCCGAAGACCTTGAGGCCAACAGTCGTAAAACTCAACCACTTGGTTGCACTATTGAACGAATTAAAATTGCAAACATTGATGCTCAGTCAGCAACTCGAGTATAATTGCAAAGAATGAAAGAATAAGACATTAAACAGTAAAATACGATCCGTAAAGTAAATTTCAGGTAAAACTTTTAAAAAAGTTAAGGCGAAAGCGCCTGTAAATTTACAAACTTTGGAAATTCATGATTACATATCCATAAAAAGAATTAAACTGAAATGTTATGAAAAAAGATTTGTAGAAAGGATGCAATTAATGAAAGATAATCTCTAAAATTCCTGTCATCAAATTCAGGAAGATTTTGATAACATTTTTACAAAATAAAGAAAATCATTTTAGGTATTGTTCTTTTCCCCAGCCAATTTCAGTTAATTACACAGGGTTTCCTTGACATTCAAGCCTTTTTTATACTAATTACATTACGCGTTCTTTGTCTTCTTTATTGTATTTTTAGATTCTTTTTGTACGTTTTTGTACTCTTATTACTTTTAATAACCTTTGTGTTACTTTATTCGCGTATGAATAAAGTAACACAAATTCCCTCTGTTTCGTTGGATACTCCTCTGCTACTAGGTTTTGTTTTTCTTTGAACAGGAGAAGCTTCTTGATTTTCAAGAAACTTAATCTTCTTCAATTTGTACGTTCTTTGTACGACTATCGTTAAATATGTTAACCTAAAGAGAGAGGAGGAGTTTTACTTTTACTGGAAAATCCCGGCTTGGCGCGTACAACAGTTCTGTTCAGTTTTCGCGAGCTGAGCTTCAAAGGATGCTTCCTGCTTTGATCCGCAATTGTCTCTTTCCCTTTTGGTAAGTTCAACGTTTTTAAGTTAAGCTTAAAGCTGCTGGCTTGGCTGAATTTTGGGGTTTTCACGAATTAAAAGGGTTATTAAGAAATAAATATTGTTAAAAAGGATAAAACGCTCTTATTTTTCATAAATTTTTTGTGTTTTTAGAGGGTTTGGTTTTTGGTGGTGAAGCAGGACTAATAATATTATTTTTGAATTTTTAAAAATCCACATTTGTTTAACGTATATATAATAGCGGTTCATCTACAGCTTCTGTGACCGTCTACCGCTAGACGATATATGACCATAGCATCGACTGACATCGATGGTTCTTGTGTACGGCGAGGCAAGTTTGAGGCCTTTTTTATATTTGTCGCCAAATTATCTATATTTAATCTGGTGTGAAAGAACTTTTGAGCTGTTTAGTCTACATCACATGTTTTTCACGTTTTTTGTAAGCCCTGAGTCGTCAAGTGGTTAATAACGAGAACATAGAGGCACAAGACGCTCTTGGGGTAGGTTTATGTGGATGCATGAAGCGTTTGGCGCCTTGAGCTGCATGTGTATAGCTACGAGCAGAGAGGCACCCTGTGGACAGGAGAGAGTGAGATAGGCAGAGCGCGCCTCGAGGTATGATTGTAGGCGGTGTGCCCGGCTTGGTATGCCGCTGTTATCGGCCTTCTCCCGC
>JAODAC010083473.1:0-43158 GCA_027575185.1 Mimaenictus wilsoni | reverse complement strand
ATCGAGTTATATCACGAGAGGTTCTCATTCGATATTAAATATATTAATACATCTGCTTCTGGCTTGGTTTTTCCCGAAAACCCGCGGGTTTTGTTATCAAAAATGATACCAAAAAGTCGAAATTATGCAATTATCTGAAAATCTCCAAAACCGAAAGCGAACCCGTAACTCTGTTTTCGGTTTTTCAAAACCCTATAACCGGATTTTGCAAAAATCATTTTTCTAAAAGTCTAGTACACACCTGGCGTTTCCAGATACCTGTAACTTGTAAATATCAATATCATAAATAGAACTCCAAAATTATTTCCTTCCACAATAAATATATTTCAAATCCTGTTTCTAGCCTTGATAAACCTGAACTCGGTACCTGTGTCAAAACCCGAAAACCGTGTTGTGCCAAAATCGTTTTCCAGAAACCCTACTACACCTGCTCTTTATGGGTACCTATAACTTTTATATAGCTTAAAAACAGTAAAAAATCGAGTTTGCAATGCGTATCATGAAAGCAAATCCCACGATAATTGCATTGATCTTATTAAGCCGAGTGTATCTCTTTTCTGCGGGCGTGCATTGTTTCGTATCGTCCGTCGACGTGAACTCGTTACGACAAACAAGAAAACGTTTAATGCACACTCGTAAAAAACAATTGGAAAAGCGTACGCGCGCGCGGTTTTTGTGCTCCACAAAGCCCCGATACACACATGAGGTAAGAAAAATACAGATCGGCCCCTGATGCCACCACGATAACACTCAACGTGTACACTTACCCAAAGGCACACATTTCGATCCGTTTTTATGCGTGTGCCAAGGCGCTGGGACGCAAACGAACCACCGTATTTGGAACGTATTTATATATATTTCGCCGAATGACCGGACCGAATACGTATTGCTCTCGTTTTTGTGCGCGCTGCAGGAAAAAAAAAACCCAATCGGTTTTTGCGATAAGCATAATAAACTCAAGTGGCCTACTCGGCCTAGTGCTGCTGCCAGTGTACGTATACATGAAGACATTTCGCAAATCGACTACGACCTGACGCGAGGTATTCGATTTTATGTATTATTATATTATAAATTATTTTAAGTCAATTCGCTTAAGGCTTTTGAAATTGTTGCGATTGGTATATCTTAGGCTAGGTATTGAGAAAGAAAAAAAACTATTCAAATGTCATTCACGAAGGGAGTATCTCAATTGTCCATCTCAGAATTAGATGAATATTTTTATATGTATAGTACATGGTTTTGCGCGTTAGCCGAAATGTGCGTAGTTCAACAATCAATTCTATTTGTAGAACATCGACAGAAGTGTTTGTTTATTCATATAATACTGACATTATTGTAACAGTATCCGTATAATTTTAAAACAGGCGCAGAATTGTTAATTCAGGACTGGCCTTCCGAACGAATTTCGTCGGGCAACGCTTTAAAGACGCTCCCAATCGTTCAACACATCCTCCACTATCTTTTGGTCATCCCGTACTCTTTCTTAAATAAATATACCTCTCCGTGTCTACTAGAAAGCAGTGGTAGACTCAAAAGAACGGCTAACCAACAAAAATCTTTCTGTAGTTAAAACAATCCGAAAAAAGTTTCCTTCTAATACAAATTTCAGTTGCTCTTTCACCTCATATGTTTTAAATTTCATGTAATACAAACTACAAAGCCCAAAAACACCAATATTAATTTATAAACTTTTTTTATGAATATATAGTATTGAATTTTACAAACATTTTACGAACTCTTTCAAAATATAAACGAGTATAGTAAACGCAAAACCATGTATTTCCCCTCGAGATATAAATTGTCTTTTAGTGGAAATAATAACGCCCGAGTTCTGAGCGCAAACGCATTCTGCAAGGTACTTTCACGTGGTGCTCGGCCTGTCGTCGCCATTAATGACGTTTAAGCCGAGTGCCAATTGACTTTATTTGAAATTTGTTTACGACACCATTGCAGCGGCGTGGCCACGCTCGCGCATAAGCCCCGAGTCTATTGTTGATTGCTATTTATTCGCACATTGTTACCGAACGTGTAATTTGTACGCGCACACGCTTAAATTGTGATTTAAATACGTCGCTTCGGTTTGTTTGCCTTCAAATTAACATCATGACGCTGCTCGGTATTGCCGTGTTGACAATGCGTAGACATGTCCCACCCACATGTGTTAATAATTTATCGCAGCAGGCGAGGAGAGCAGGATATGCTAAGTTATGCCGCCAACAAGCGAATACACATCCTACCTGTTTGTGTTTAATCAAAGCACCATAGGTATAACATCTTATATGCTTGAGATATGTTCTGATGTAGGCTAAGGAAGATTATGTCTTGAATGATAGAGAAATTGCTTGATATATTAATACATCTTTGTTACTAACAGATTATATTTATGTAGAGTGTTGTGTATACCACAGAATGCAGATAAATGGGATTTATAATATTCTGCAATAAATTGAAACAGAAATCCATTGTTTCCTATATAAAATACATTGCATCGAACAAAAATGTTAATAACTTTTTTATCCGAGGTATTCATAACTTGACTATTTCATAGGTTGATTGCTAATTTCAAGACGATTCTAAATGTGTATTGCTTCTGAAGCTAGCATATGTGAAACTATTTTTTATTTAATTTTTAAATGTTTAAATGGGAATAATTACAACAGAACTAAATCGTTAGCTACAATCACTCGGTTCCTTTTACGATTTTTGGACTTCGTGATTTTCGTTAGGCACTTTGACGACCTCATACGTATATCTCTATCTCTCTATTATTGTTTGATCCCTATATCTCTATTATTGATAGATTATACCACTATTATTGATAGATTCTATATATGAATAGTAGTAATACTGTACAAAAGTTGAAATTCTCGCTTTAAATTATTTAAATTATTCTATAGACAACGAAGTTATATATCAAAAGAAAGGACATTTAAGCATTATTCATCTTTTATACTCTTCATTAAGGTAAGTACGATAGTTTTTCAGATATTTCAGTTTTTCTGAATGAAAATTATCTGGTCTACCATCTCGAATGGTTGAATTTGGACCCATATTATGCAATGGATTTTGCTTCAACCCAAAGATATTATATATGAGAAGAAAGGAAATTTAATCCTCTTTCGATTTCTATATTCTTTATGAAGATATATGTTATAGTTTTTCATATATTTCGGTTTTTCTAAAGCAAAACACGTGATCTACTTTGTTATACACTGAAATCATTGATCGAATTTCGACAGAAATGAATGCGAATGTTTTCGATTCAACACAACGATGTTTATAGTATAATACATTTATTATATCTCCAATAAAATATCAAATCCTCGTATGACTATTCCTCCCTTTTCCACCAGTTTCATCCCTTCGGACTGTCAAGACAGTTTTTACTTCTATTTGATTTTTATTACGTTGCCTTCTCATGAAAATAAACATAACGCGCAAATATTTGCCGGCACAAAGTTGAATGTTCAAATTTATTTCGCCTGCTGCATGCAGGGAAGCTGGAAACCCGCCTGGCTCTCTGGTGAGTTTTCGCGCTCCATTTTTTTGTACGCTCGCGCTCTCCACGTTTGTGAATTTATGAGCGGCGGTGTGTTGTAAGGTTAATATTTTCATATAGGCATTCGCGACGCATTTGATATTCGGCGCGATGTGAGCACGCTGCTGGAGATATACCCATAAGTTTGTCGGATGCCTTGCATCGTCGTCGGTTGGCGGTGGCAAGTATGTGTGTCCCATGCCTCCACCTTAGGGGAAATCATAGAGGTGGAATATTTATATACCCCCAAACTTCTGCCAGCCGGCGACGCCGGTGAAAGAGTATGCGAGGAACGTTGCCTGAATACACAAATCCGGTGTGTTTATTCAATTTGTGTTCGGTGTTACGGAGAAAACCACACTTTTACCTCCAAAAAATATAAAACATCGTAGAGACCGCAAGGTATTCTGAAAACCGGGGAAAATGTTGTATTTTAACGCTTCGATAAATGTTATTTGTTTACGGTATTATTATGTGGAAAAACTTTTTTTAAGTTTTAATAGATTAGTAAATGTAGGATTACATTGTATAAGAGTAGGTTAGGTAAATTAATGTGAGTTTCACTTGGGTTAGAAAAAGTTGTTCATTAATTTGTGCCGAAATTCGACTCAACATAGTAGATCACATGTTTTGCTTCAGAAAAACTGAAATAACTGAAAGTCTATAATCTATATCTCCTATTGCATATAAAAAAACGGGCGAGAATTAAATTGTGTTTTTTCTCATGTATAACATCTTGTTGAATCAAAAGCCTTTATTCTAATTTGGGTTGATATTCGACAACATTTTTGAGGCCAAAACAAAATTGCTCACAAGTTATTCCTTCAAAAAAGTTCAATATCTATAAACCTATTGGCCTTATCTTGATAAAGGGTATACGAGATTAATGATGATTAAATTTCCTTTCTTTTGATATACATCAATATTGCTTTGATTCAATATCATTGTTGTTAATTTGGGTTCAAATTCGACTAATTCGTTTTAGATTAAAAGTATATCGCATTTTTGAGAGGAAAAAGAATACGTTGTTAATTTCTAATATTTTTAAAAGTCCTCTTGGATTTGTCAATAAAAAATATAACAAGCTACGTATATCTTTGAACGATTCACGCATTTGTAAAATCGAGTAATTAAATTTGATTCCTAAGTGATTTACGACTTTTAATCACAAGTTATAATTTCGATTTAATTGGACAGACAATTATAACAAACGATCGCGGCGCAGGATAGCGTAGTGCAGACAGCCATCCAACTGCTGACATTCATTCCTGCTGCTGCAATTTCTGCTCCTGCTGCTGCCGTTGCGAGTAGCGTTGATCTCACTCCCTTTCATTAGGCCAAAACCTGCAACATTCGGATGCGAATGCGAATGGTAACCGCGGAGCCGCGTCCCAGTCGCATTTGCAGGAATATGATGTCACCTTTAATTGGATCGATCGCATAAATTTCGCTGAATATGACTTGCCTGGCGCTGGGCATGTAACGGATCCGCAATTAAATCGCGCCTCGATTGTTTGGCTCGATTGTGGAACTCGTTCTCGCCGATCAATTGATAAATCAGCCTGCAAACTCAAAAAAACGGAAATGTTATCGGCAGCAATTAGCAGGATGCGTGCGTGTATGCCTGTATGAATGCATTGGTGTGGAGTAGAAAATTCTATTCGCCAATGATGCCACCGACTTGTGTAGAAACGGCAGAAAAGGGAGCGAATGCAAAATTGGCGCGGCGGCAAAGTGGATGCAATGTTCGCTGTCAGACGGATGTCAGGATAGCATGCCTTGCTGCCGCCCTGCACACACTCGAGTTTCCAATTTGTCCAATCATTCGTGTCGGTTCACTGTCACATGATGTGGAGATGAATGAGTGGCGCGACGTGAAGCAGGACGTACGTTGGTGTATACTTCTATGCACATACATACTGTCTATGTGTATACTCATACTGTATATGACTGGGCGAACACACATACGAGTATATTTTACTAAATTGCTAAATTGGAGGTGCCTGCTCTCTGCTCTGCTCGGATGCCTGGTTTCGCTCGCTGCACACGCCAAATTGATTTCGACGAATAATTATGCAAATCGTAGCCGACTGCAAGCGCCGCGCCGGCCAGGAAAATCGAAAAACGCTTGCCACGCACGATTATTACCAGCAATTCATTCGACAATGTTTTATTGCAAATACAATGTATGCATGCTCACCGACTCAATTTAGTTATGTATCTAATTTATTTGCGTGCCGTTATGAATGTGCACACGAGCAATGTTGTTATTCAACGACGGGTTATTCAACCAATTAGAGGCGAGATATATTTATTTACAAATGGTTGCCCGGAAATATTTACTTGCATATATTCATGAATATAATTGCGGTGAATATGTATGAGCTGAGGAGATAAGGAGGTACTAATGCGTTTTTAATGATTTTAATGGCGGTTTATTAAAATAAAATTCTAATTGTTCGTTCGAGGGGGTAATTTTACGTAATTCATTTGCCTTTATTGGGGTAATGTGTCATTTTGTCTTTGTTACAACCCCTAATTGAATAAAGCGAATAAGTTATCTAGTTATATTTGAGCGGAATTACATCTACAAATAGTCAATTTGTAACTGACTAATTTATATATACCGTTAAAGTATATAGCTCCCTGTGAGGGAGCAAGCCTCTTGTGAACTGCGACCAAATTGATCTATTGTTCCCCAACTGCCGAACATGCATGGAGCCTTAGGTCGTGTATGAACCTACCCACTTCCTCGGCTAACAGGAAGTCCTTGTCAAGGAGGTTATATCTCAAACCTTTCACTACCTTGCCCGAACAGATTATGTGCTCGGACGTCTCTGCATCCTCCTGACAGAGCCTGCATGTTTCATTTGACTCCTTTCCCATCTTTTTGGCCTGTTATGAGCCCAGTGAATATTACTCGTTCCGTAATAGTTCCAGTACCTTTAGGTTGTAAGTTATTCTAATATTTCTTTGTACTGACCTGCCTTATACAAAAGAAAAAATAAAAAATCATCAAATGTATGTAAATTTACTTAATGATAAATCCATAATGACATATAAATAGCCCTTAACTCCGGGTTATATGGACGGAATGGGGCTCTATGGAAGAACTCGTGCGGAGAATAGGAAGGGAAGTGGAAGAACAGGAGAGGCAAAGTAGAATTAGCATCAGTACATATAACCCGATATTTCAGAAGGTGATCCAGGTGATCGGTCTTCGCCCGATCACCTTCACCATGGTACTTCGGAGACAAGAACATATCCCGGATGGAGAGAGTGATTCTGGCAAGGGCGAGATGTGGGTCGGAGGAGAGAAGGGATGGATGGAGCCCGGTGTGTGTTATGTGGGAAGGGCTTGGATACCTGGGAACACCTGGCTTGTGTTGAGGTGAAGGTGGAATGGGCTTTTAAGGAGGGTAGGGGAGGAAAACGAGTAGAGGTGTGGTTCGAAGAGTCAGGGAAGGGGTTGGCGTCAATCACCACATTAGTAAATGTAAGAAGGAAGAGGAGAGCGGTATGAGAAGTGACTCGTGGATATTTCTGGGCTCAAATTGGGTTTTTGTTATTATTTGTATGTGTATTTAATTGTTTATTATTTTTCTGCTTATTATATTGTTATCATTTAATTTAAGAATTGTGATTAATGTTTATGTGTTAATGTTGTGTTTAATGTTTAGTGGGTATTTATAAAATGAAGTGTTGAAATGTCAATAAAGGTTACATATGTAGCCCTTAACTTCTTTGCATGTTTACATCTAGAAATCGTTTACATATAACTAAGTAGATGCGTGTTTAGACAGTCATTCATATTACATATTTAAAAACGGAATGAAATATTGGTTTGTTTTTTCTACCTTCAATGCAAATAATGCAATAATAATAGAAAATAATAAGAATCTAAACTATATATTCTCTAATATAATGTTCCTCATTACACAAACAAGATAACAAATTCCCCTAATAGTGTAATAGTAAAGTTTATATCATTCTGAAAGCACTCTGGTTGTAAAAACAACGCTAGTCTATGTATTATGAAAGCGAGGGTGTGAAGCGCCACAGGGTCATTATTTAATTGCGGTCGCCCACCCCCCGAACGACTACGACAGTATGACTATGGTGGGGCTCGGCGGCGTCTGTCGAATTCGTCTGTCGCGTATAAATTCAATTCGGCCTGCGCGTTGAATAATGCATGCGGTGGGCTCCATAGACGCACGATGCACACACTCTTCCTGCTGCATCGAGGGCTTCTGCCTATGACTGCCTGCCTCTGCCTGGTGGAACGTGAACCCTTGTAGGGTCGCACTACGCCATCACCACGCCACAGCCACAATGTTTACACAGTGTTTCATCGCCGGTTCTGACGTGGTGGTGGGTAACGGGTGCAGGGCCGTAGGACCGAAGGGCATGCATACATGTCTGGTGTGACAAGTTGATGTCGATGCTCGCAGGCTGGTTCGGATGTTGCGCTACTCCGGCATTGAATTTCCCCGCTGGGAGTTCGGATCTATTTTAAATGACGCCAAACATGCTTCTTAATATTGCAGGTTCGCTCTTGTTATGGACGGATGGGTGTACAGGGAAATACAGACGCTGCCCCATGCGAGCAGGTTTTTCCTAGAGGGTTTTGCTACGTGCTGAACTTGCCCTTCAGACGTGGTTGTTTTATTTAAAGGTGCAAGGAGTGAAAGTTTTCTAAGTTTTTGTAGTTTTATATATACACGTTTCATCTTTGATGGTTTTTATCTCAGTAATTAATTATTATTGAAAGTTGTATGTTCATGAGGATGTAAAAATTGTTCTGGACTATAGATTGTAATAATAGGTTAATTAAAAAAACTGTCTTTAACATTTTTTAGGTATTTTTATGTAAACAAGTTGTACGAAAGTATGGTTCGCGTCCTCTCTTGTGTCTCGCAAATAAAGATTACGTTGAAAAATAGGCCAACCTTCTCCTTCGACACATTAAGGTAAATATGAAAATATATTAACAACTTTAAAACTCGTCATTTTTCGGAAAACTCGTTTTTGCTTACTTTTCTTGCAACCGCCGCCGTATATATCCTCTGATCGTTATATTATCTAATTTAGCTGAGTAAATCTATAAGAAAAACCTGAAATTGTCGGATAGGATTACTTCAAATATAAAAGTACCAAAATATTTCAAAAAGTGTTCTTTAATAAGTACGATTACAATTAATATTATAAATTAACAAAATAAGTAAACTCATAATAAATATCTACAATTCAATATCTTACAACTGTTCGTTCAAGTCAATTTGTTATAATATAATATTTTGCTATACAAAGTCATTACAAATATCTACCAGCCAATATTTATAACAATATTGTGAGTGTGAGTGTGTTTCTGTATTCGTTCAATTAAAATTTACTCCATTTGTTTTTGTCATTTACTTTTACTGTTTTATATACAAAGCCGGCGAAGGTCTAGTATGTACACATCAGAAGAGATTATCATAATCGTCGTAATATTCATAAATCTAAATCACAATTTATACGTTATATCAAACGCATCCGGATGATACGGATTGAAACAATGGAAATAAGTGGTACGATTTATGGCAACAATGGCGATACTACAATGGCAACACTAAACAATTGTTAAACTATATCGTCCGGACGCGTGCTGTATTGATTTTTCTTTTAAATATTTTATGTAACTACAATGTATGTTTAATGGATTCTCATTTTTATTTAGGGTTATTTATATTTGTGGCAATATTGCTTACTAGTTTAATTAAGGATAAGTTTTAGGAAAGTATCCGTTCAGTTCAGTGTAAAAAAAAACGTTACGCAAACGTCGGCGTTGTTTCGTTAATTGTCGATTTTCAAACATTGATTAATAACACGTTCTTTTAATTTTAGTTTTTAAATTAGTAAGTCGATGATGATGGTATGGCAGAATTTAATGGCGACGATTGATTGGTATAAAATATAAAGGAACACGGCATAGTTTTGTTTATTGTCTTCCGTCTTAATGTTTCACGATTTGTTCTTTTGTTCGATATTGTTGGATACAGGAAGACAGTTTATAGTTGATTTCACTTTTCGCGTGAAGGTGCTTTTACGTTATGTAAAATTCGGTTCGTTCTTGATGTTGGAACGTTGTAGCCTCCACTTGGTAACTAAACAACTACGGACTAGCAAATTCATCCCGACGCGCAAATGTAGACGAAAAACCATGGCGGTCGTTGTGCGGAATCAGTTCTGATATGATTAGTTTACTAATATTTGTTTTCTTGGTTAGACCGTGCCGGCGCGGGACGTTCGTTGTCACACAATTTGTCGTGCTACAAGGATATGTTACGTAATCGTATAAATATTGCGCTCGAGTGGGCGATTTCGGCGGTGGATTTGATTCGCACGGGACACCAATGGGATTTATTTGACACAACGCTTCATTTGGCAGTGCTGCACGGGCATCATCGGCCTAGGGGGATTCACGGACGGACCGGCCTCGGCGTATAGACACGACGACTCGCTGCACGAGCACGTCGTGTCGTGACTACTCGAACACGAGTGCCGATCCGTCTCGGCGTCGGCGTCGCCACCCTCATCCCACGGCTGGGGTCCACCCCAGAGCTTGTTGTTGACGCCGTTCGCGTCGCAGCCGTGCCCGTGGTGGCAGTGTCCACGCGGCGTCGATCTTCGTCCGTTGGAGCTGCCGCTCGCCAGGGAGCAGTGCGCGTCGCAGTTCGTGCAATTCTGACAGTTTTGACAGGAGCAGGAACCGGCACGTGCATACTGCTGCATGGCGCCACGATTGCATTGCGCGTGCATATTTGCCGTGGGTACGTGCAGAGCATAACAGGCATAGCCTCCACCGACGCTACCGCAACTGCTGCCACCTCGTGGCGGAGGAGCCGGAGCGTTCTCCCGGGGACATTCAGGTGGTGGATGATCTGGTGGCGGTGGGATAATCTCACTCCAATTCGGAGGTGGCAACAGCATGGTGGTCGCGTACGGTGTAGGATTATCTGGACTCTTCTTGCAATTGTAGAACGTGGACAGGCTTCGTGTATCCACCTCGGCGTAGTCGGCAGGTGGTGCTAGAGGAATCGACGAATCCTTATCGCAATCGGCCTGTCGCCAACCGCGGTCAATCCACAAACTCTCTTTAGCGTTTAACTGGGCTGCGTTGACGACGGGCACGGCAAGCTGTCCCAATTCCTTCGTCATTGATTGCCGGCGCTTAAGATAGAGAAAACCTCCAGTGCCAGCCAGTAATAGCAATGCCAGCGCGGCGAGGAGGACCACAAACCACGTCTGACGGACGAGAGGCACGAGCGGACCGAGTGTTCTCGGGCTTTGTGCACGTGGCGCTGTTAACAATGGCACTGCATTCGAGAATGGTCCAAGTCCGGCGTGGGTAAGGGCCGCGACGCGCGCATTGTATAATCCACCCGAAGTCAGATTGCTAATCAGCACCGACGTGGTGCTGGCATTCATAATCATCGAGCGTACAGCCGATCCTTTAATTTGTATCTTGTATCCGACAATAATGCCATTATGATGTTGCGGTGGTGGCGGGGACCAACGTACCCAACCGGCAGTGTCATTAAAAACTCCTGCGGTAATACTATCAGGCGGAGCCGATGGAACATCCTCCAAAGTTTGAGCAACACGAGAATTCGATGGTTGTCCTTCGACAGACTTGTAAAACGGTGAGATAAAGAACTCGTACTTAGTAAACTTCTTCAAATTGCTCACGGTGTAGTTTTTCGTGTGAATGTCGAGCACTGTGAGGATGTTGTAGTTGTGGGATCCGCCCGACAACTCGCGGAAACGAATGTACAAACCTTCCACGTAGTCGGCTGCACGTAGTGTCCATGTGAGCTTGACAGACGACGATGACGAAGGTCTGGCATCATGGAGGTCGACCAATTTTGTACTGAGCATTGTGCGAGCTGTGTCCAATTCGGATCTGGGTACCGCACGCGAGTTAGTCAAGGTTCTGGCCGTGCCCGAAACGATACTAGCCGCCGACAGGCCGTGAGCATTTTCTGCACGCACTATAAACACGTATGAACTGTCTGGTTTTAATTCGCGCACAACCATGTAGGGATTAGGCACACGATGCGCTGCTACCACCCAGCCGGTTTGTAAATCCGGACTCCAGTATTCCACCGTGTAGCCGACAAGACCGCTTTCTTCATCCGCACTCTCCCATGTGAGCGACACGCTGGATTCGGTGGCGTTGAGTACCCTTGGTGCTGGTGGCGCTCGAGGGAATGTTGAAGGGTCAGGACTACGATGCAGGGATGACGAGGGTCCTTCCACAACGCTGAGGGATGCTGACCATGAAGACTCACCACTCTCTGAGGTTGCAGAACACGTATACACACCCGAATCCTCGACACGTAAATCTGTAACAAAAGGGGCACAAATAAAGAAATGCCCTTAGTCATCCTTTCGTCGAGATTTTAACTTACTGTCAATGTCCAAAGTCCCGGAATCGTTGATTGTGTGCCTTTCGGGAAGATCCTCCGTCAATAGCTTCCCATCCTTCAGCCATCGCACTTTAACCGGAGCTCCATCAGGCGTTGCGGCTTTGCAATGCAAAGTAACCTGACTGTTAAAAGGCAGCGTTTGGTTTGCGGGACCGATTTGAATAATCGGCGGTGGGAGATCAGCAACCGAGGTGACCTGCAGAAAGGCGCGTACCGAATTCGAACCGGCGACGCTCAACGCCGAGCAGACGAGAAAACCAGCGTCTTCACGCTGTACGCCCTGGATTTTCAACGTGCCGTGAGCGTTTACATGCATGTGCCCGTAGGATGAATCAGGGAACATCAACAGTTGCGATCCTTCCTTGCGCCAGAAGACAGACGGTGGCGGGTGACCGGTGGCGGCACAGTGGAATTCCACGACGCCATTAAGACCGACCTTCTGATCCTTGGGGTGTTCAATGAACGTAGAAGGAGCTGTTAAACAAGAAGAAAACGTGGGGCTATAAAATATGTATTCGGATGCACAAAAGCGGCAAGTTTTTGGCAGAGCAGTGCGTCTAGACGCTAAAAAAGTTTTCGACGAAACCGGAACGCTACGGAATACAAATGACCGAAATGGGAAACCAAAAAGCGACTTTTAACAAGATTGATTTATAATTGACAGTTGAGCCATTGTTTAACCGAGTTTTTCTAAATGCATTTCAATTACTCTTTGATAGAATATTAACCATAAATGTTCTCAGGCCCATTAAAGATAGAAACAAAAACTTACAATTAACGACAAGTGATGCTTTCGCCGAGATGCGTCCAACAACATTTTCAGCATCGCAAATGTAGAGGCCTTCGTCTGCGGTTTGTACGTCGTCGATGCGCAACGACTTGTCGTCCATGATTCGCGCCCGTCCCACAGGCATCTTTCCATCTTCGCGGCGCCACATCACTGTCGGTGTGGGCTCTCCGTACACCGAGCAGTGGAAAACGACGGATTTCCCACTTGCGGCAACCACATCCGTCGGCTCTTTGTTAAACCGGGGCTTTTCGTGGACGGTCAACGTCGCGGCAGGCGATTCCCGGCTACCAACCATGTTGTGAGCGAGGCATTTATACCGCCCTTGATCATGTTGTCGCACGCCGGTGATCATCAGATTACCACCTTCGACAATATGCATTCTCCGGCCGTCCAGCTCGATGTTTTCGTTATCTTTCTGCCACGTCACAGTAGGTTCGGGGTGACCCTTTGGTGGGGAACATTCCAGGAGTGCTGTCTCGCCTGCAGCAACACGGGCATCTTTTGGGGCTGTGCGGAAATCTTCTCTTAATACTGTAACAAAAAAATAATGTAATAATTTAATAATGAGTCTATGCCAGTTTATTCCAGCTAATTTTAAGGAGTTGAAGGCAGAACTGCTCTGATATTATTAGGAAAGATTGGGTTGATTCAGATCAGTATTTTTTGATATTTCGGTGTATTCCAAACATGTATAGATAATTTTTGATCTTGTGAAACAAGCATACAAGAAAACCAATATTCTTAGTTAGCCTGTTAGCTTTGAATTAATTGTAACCTCATTTTTAGAGTCTGGGAAGCGTGTTGTTGTGCTTTATTATACAAGGTATCGCCAATCACATTTGTAGAACGCGCCTGAAGACAAGAGTATGGTTGGGAACAAAGTGAACATGAATGAGGTTGAAGAACAAATGAAAGAGGGATGCACGCCGTCAAGCTTGGTGACAATGGAAGTGTTCAGAAGTCTGACGAGAGAAGTGTGTGTATAGTGCAGAGGGAAGAAATGTATATACAGGAAAGAGCTAGAGGTAGCCTGACAGAAATACACTCTAGAATCAAAGTGTGACTGTTGAAATACGTTTATGACATATGAATTCGGCGGCGAGAATACATCCCCACAAATCAAGTCATAATCGTCTGTGGGTCGGACCCAGATCAGTGTAGACTCTTAACGAATCTTCTTAATTCCTAATTTTGAGCTTTACAAGTATCTAGGGACTGAATAACCAAAGTAAGTAATATCAAGTCGCTAATATATGGAAAAAATCAGTAATGGCAAAAAAAACTTTTTTAAACTTCTTTTCTAAAAATAAGCCTGGTTTCAGCAGTTTTGCTTGAATTTTAAATAACAATGCAATGGCATGCAAGTTGAAATGACAACTTTTCCATCCGTGCATCGCCTCTGCACTGTCCGCAGGAATGCGAAGTTAGCAGAACTGGTAGGTCCGTCCAAGCGGTGAGAGTCGTTCATCTCCTCAAACTCACTCGGACGCGAAACGCATACGAAATGCGCGCATTCCCAACACAGAGAGTAGTACCATCATAATTTATCTGATTATCAATAATTTCGTCCGAGCTGAAAATTTCAACATCTGCGCTGCTTTTGCGCACACATTCGCACCCAAAAAAGACAATCTTCAGTTAACTCTTAACTTGGGCCCTTCGCAGTATTGCAGAAGTTTATATTCGTTGGCTGTGTTCCTTGAGAGCCGCCACAGAAAAAAAAAGAAACTATATCTCTTGCAGTGCATAAATAATAAGGATGCGTTCATTCTGTCGGCGCGCTCTTGTTTTTTGTTTTTTTGCATGCGGCGCGAAGCTGGTTTTGCACGCCTTATCGGCTTTATTGCGCTCGGTAGGTGTCGACAGATAACTCGGAATTAATGCACAATTATTACTTTCGTCCTGCTGCGACCAAATAAAGCAAAATAATAAAGTTTATCGGTGGCAAGAGATAGAGAGAGCTCGCGCCAACGTGTAGCCGGACTTTGATAACGACTTCTTTCGTGTCCGGCGCACTAATTTCGCTCGCAATCATCATGTGCATCATGTGCAAATGCAGCGCAATGCAAACAGATGCGTCTTCCGCGAATGCAATTCGTTCCTACACAAAAATTGGTTGGCGTGTATACACTCGCGTATCTAGGCGAGTAAATCAATCTGCGAGTGCATCGGGCGATTCTAACGCATTGCGCTTTAATTGGCTGCGTTCTCATTGCGGCCTGCGAAACGCAGTCAAACGTAGTCGACGGACGAAAACAAACAACGAATGTTGCGAGATACAAAACACCCACATTTGGAGCAAGCACTCAAGTGCAATCAAGATAAAACCCACAACCTAAAGCTCTGTAATAATCTTGTTATTTGCGGTTATGTGTACGGATTTGACAAGCATCTACTATTCGTTAAGAGCATCCTACGAATGAAGTTAGGCTGTTGGTAAACCTTCAAATAACCAAAGTTTCTATTTTTGATTAGTTTATCGTCAAATGAGTACAGTGTGTTAAGAGTTTTCTCCCTACTGTGAAAAAAATATTTGGTAAACATGTGGACAATTACTTCACAGTTGGAGCAAGAAAGAAAAGGGCAACACATGCTCCAGAGGAATCTAAACTAACAAAAACACGCTCAAAAGTTAAATTTGTTTGGATTATTAGGAGTTTATTATCAGTCATTATGAAAATTTGCATTAGAAAGTGTTTAGTCACTGTAGCAAGAAAGAAATGGGAATCACATACTTCAGAAGAGTCTAATTTTTGAGACTCTCCAAAATAAAACTACCCCTAGAGTATAAAAGTTCAAGGACAAGTGATTTTAAGGAACACGGAAAACTCTCTCAAAACATTTTCACGCCAGTTTTTCCACGTGAAAGTTTCCATCAAGTTTACACGATAATTCGATCAGATATCAGCACTTCATACACGTTTCATTCATTCATTCATACACGTTTGTCATGTTACCAAAATAACATGTTCGATAATTTGCCAATTATATCACAACATAGAAAAAGCGATACAAACAAAAAAACGTAAATATAATAATTTAATTATAACTTTTCCTGTTTAGCACCGCTCCATTCTTCGTTTCTACTGTAATAACGTGCATCTAAATAGATAATATATTGGTAGTAGACATAGTGTAATCGTGAATATCGCATGAGATATTGACAGTGGTGGCGGCGACTACGGAGTGGCGGTGGTGGCAACGCGAATGCAGGATGATTGCCGAGCTCTTGGCAAAGCCACCCCCAACGTCAGCAGCACTCGCCGTATAAAATATGCAGAGCCTACTCAAGTATAGACCGCAATACTTGAGTGCTACACGCGCACATATAAGTTATACACATTCACACACTTGTTCATACATATATGTATGCCTATGTACACATCCACACACATATATAGGCGAGCAGAAAATTCTACGGAATCAATTGAAATGATATATTGACCATAAAATTGAAACGGGCGCGATATTGAATTTTCTTCTTAAATGTCGAACCGCCCCCGCTACCACCACCGATGCTACCTTCGACCACTTTACGACTGCTTAGCATTCAAAATCCGAGGAGATTCTTTATCGCTTTGGTGCGATCATCATGGAATTTAAGTCATGATCATACATTAATCATATAAAAGAAAATATTTTTCGATGGGAAAAATGGAACTTTCTTGAGAACTTTGGAAGATGTTAAGGGCTGAAATGTTACATGACTAGGAGTTTCTGGTAGCAATATTCTTGTTCGATATTTTTTGCTATTGGAAATATTGATGGTTTTGAATTTTTGATACCATTATTTTTGGGGTTTGAAAGTTTTATAGGTCACTTTTATGTCAGTTCCTTAAATTTGTTAAAAATATGTATTCGTTTCAAATGCATATTTCCATCACCTTTTGTCATGACTAATATGGATTTTCATCCAAAAGGAAAAAAAAAAGAAGCGAAGTAAACAATTAACAAACTAAATTTAACTTTAAGCTAATAGAGGCGCAAATGCTATTAACGTTGGCTGGCAATAATTGTCCGAATTAAAATACGAGCCAGCGCGAATAGAAAGGAGGCATGCGAAATTCAACAATCGTTTCGTGTCTAGACGCACTTCGCGGCGGCATTTTAATGCCCACCATCAAAGCTGCATTTTATTTCTATTTGCATTTCGACGTTTGCTCCTTACTCCAGGGCAGGAAAGAAAAAACAATTTCGTACACCATAAATGCGGGAGTATTACTGCCATTCGCCTCGCGGAGAAGTAGAAGAAAAAAAGGCAACAACAACAAGAGCAAGTTTAAGCAAGCAAGAGAAACGAGAACGAGACCACCAGTCAAACGCACGCCTGCGATCTATTAATATTGCACAAATTGGTATTTCCAACGCGCTGTCGCATCTCATCATTATTCTTCGGCGATCGGGCGCACACAGAAACCGCCGAAGAGACATGGCATTAAGTTGGCAGTGGTTTGAGCAATGTGAGAAAAATGAACGCGCGCGCCGCATGTGTAACACAACGGACAGGCCAGCCATCAAATTATCCACGCATTATCAATCATTGAAACTATAAATCATCGCGTGCATCTAGCACGGGTAGGTGTGCGATGGTAATGCGTTGTTTACTTTGGCCTCAGTGAACATTTTTGTGTACATAATTTTGGAGGGGTTTTTATCGCTTTAAAAAAGTCGATCTTTTTTTTTAGCATTCAATATTATCGATATTTTCTGGGATCAACCATGTTAAGCAGCTTTCACATAATAATGTACGAAACTTACGCAGTATATTTTTGTGTAAATTATTATTATTTTTTTTTAATATTACGTCCTGAAATTTTCTAATATTTTGCAACTTCAAAGGGCTGCAGAACCCTTGTTGGAAGTGTCAAAGTTTTAAGGATGACTTTATTTTAAACAGAAACTCATCGTCAATTTAATCCTTCCAGCAAATTTTACTATCTACATTAGTTTAGCCGGAAAATGCAATTTTTCAAAACGGGTTTTTGGAAATTTCGAAAATTCATTAACTTAGAAGAACTATCAATGCCTTCGATGAATGGATGAGTATATAGGAAAGAGCCACTCTTCTTCCTTACAATCAAATCGAAAAATGTATATTATCTTGATAAGAGTAACAGGAAAATGCCATTTTCCAAAACGTGTTTTTGGAAATTTCGAAAATTCATTAACTTTGAAAAACTATAGAGCACTAATTAAAAGGGCCATAAGCATAGGGATGACCTTTTAGGAAGGCACAACTCTTTTTCTTTCAAATCAAGTTGAAATCATGGTATTATCTTTATTAGTTTAGCTGGAAAAGGTAATTTTCCTAAGCATAATAATAATATCACATATTTTAATGTCTATCGACCTCTGTGGGTCTTTCCGACATGTATGTTTTTTTTTTATTTAATAATCACACTGTGTGATGCCTGCCCCGAGGACTCGAACCTCGTCCGCTGGCGTGATACGCTATGGTGCCACCAACTAAGCTACCCGGACGGGCTTCCAAAGCATATTTTTACAAATTCACATCAAGTAAAACCGAACTCATCTTTTTTTACTGTCAATAATGTTATTTTCAGTATCAACAATAATATTTTTAGTCTCGTTTTCTTTAAGATATTTCTAGCATCTCATCTTTTTATTAAAAAGTGAATTAATAGCACTCCTGGCAAGGGACTGCTAAATATTTATTACAAAAGTTGTAAACTTCCGCGCAAATACCCGAGAAAACCGAGCAATAAGAAGGGCTAAAAGCAAAATATCGGTTTTCATTTCGCCATGCGCCATGAATTGCTGGAAAGAAATATATCCGGTGTGGATTTATCGTCGCCGAACGAGCAACATCAATATCTCCTTGGAGCCGCGTAGCGAAATGAAGGCAAACGGAAATAGGAAACCAAGGAAGCTCAGCGCGGTATCCATGGATCAAAAAGACGTTAATATTCCCACAAACAGTGGTTGTCCTTCCTGCTCGCACACTGTTGCTCATCATTTGTAGCCAATATTTCGCAATTTCAACATGTCTCAAATCGTAGGATCCTCGACAAGATAATCACAGATCATCGACAATCATTTTGAACCTTGAACTTTAAACTTGAAACTATACGTGAAGCTCTGAAGCTTTGGATGAGTTACAAAAATGTTCGATTGTTGCATCGATTTATCGCTTCCTTATCACATAGCTCCACGTTGCACATAAACATCAAAGCATAAAACGTTTTTTTTTAAATCAAAGTCTAAGCGTATTTTCGTTGCCAGGAAAACGTAATGATGAATTGCGAAGGGGGCAAGACCACCCGTGTATCGTTCCAAACGTGAATTGAGTCATCGTTGTACGACCATCCAAGTTTTCATGAATGAAGCTCAGTGTCTGATGCGTCTTCATTAAGCGTACCCGCCGAAGCTACATATACACAAATACATTCTAACTAATCACTTCACATGTGACGCATTTTTAATTTAAACATATATCGTCGGTCGTCGTGAGCAGGTTGCGAAGAGAGGATGAAAGGCCATGCACCAGCGCTAAATAAATTCGTTTAATTAATAAGGATGCGATGAAGAAGCGGCTCATATTTAATTAAAATTTATTGCGAATTGCAGCGAGTTGCACACGCGGAGCCCCCTAGGCATGTGCTTGTTGTTTTTATATCACATTTTGTGTATTTATACCGCATTCGGTGGACATCCTCTCGCCCGTCGTTCCCCTTCCTTTTGCAGCAAAAAGCGCTAATTTATTTGTTTTACAAGTTCGTGATGCATAATATGCATAATACGGCCTGGCGTGTTTATTTGCGTCAACGGGCGCATGAAATTGCACGAGCTAAAAAGCGGCTGCGAAAATAAATTGCAATAGGTTTAATTAGTTTTCATTTGGATAAATAAATTTATGATATTACCCTTGCAGGCAGAGGCTCAAACATGAAAATCATTTCGATATTATATGAATTTAGTGGAATGTGTTTTTGATGTTTAAATGAGTTCTGCTCGTTGTTTTCTGCGACATTTTTTACATTTGAGCCTTGTTCAAACTGAAAGCGTGCGTGCAGTCGCCGAATCCATCCGCATCCAAGTGGATGCGACTGCCGTATAAATACATAGGACGCGTTTGTATTGCGCGATTTTATTGCTAATTAAGATTTCGGATTTATTATTATTTATTGCGAATTTATATTTATTTACAAACGGACGTAATAAAATATGATTCAAGTTTATGAGTTGAAGCTTCTAGTGCAGAACTCTAGTGCAGAGCATTTTAACAACTATTGTAATATTCCGTTGAATTTTAAATTATTAGAAGCAGATATTCAACGCAAATTTGATATAAACATAAATAATATTATCAGTAACCAGATAATGTACAAACTTGTTTCCAAGAGCCTGAAATGCAAGTGTGTTTTTCAACACTCAGCGATCGGGCACGTCGCACAGATCCGTGAATTCGATCTTCTGTCAAAGTCGGCGATTCATAACGAACATTTAATACGTCAGTTTCAATTGAAACCAACATTATTTCATGATTCCCCAATATATTTTTATTCGTACATGAAAAACATGGAATATTTGAATATTTCCCGTTCTTTTAATCACAAAATAATTTTAACCATCAATTCCTCCCCTGTGAAACTACTTAGTATGATTACTCAGTTGCAAATGCGGTTTTAAATGACAAGACTACAATATGTACATTTGCGTCAGGTGTTTGTTGCGGGTGAATCAACCAACCCTAAGGGTCCGTGCTCGTGAAACGATCGCAAACACCTTTTCCCAACACACCTCTGAACGTCGACGCCGACTCCGACGCCGCCGTCCTCGTCATCATCGGCGTGGTATGATGTGCTTTATTACCTTTTGCCTTTGATGTTACCCGAGCCACGGAGCAACACATATTCCTCGCACCCTATCAAACGTACTAACAAACACGCTCAGGGTCACAGCACAGCGTCAGGCAGCACAACGCCAACGAATGGTTCTATATGAAATATGACGCATTCACTTTTATTACGTCAATTATTTCGGGGGTGGTGGCACACGGCTGTGCAATATAAATAAAAGCGAAGACATTAGGACGTTATGAGCCGATCGGCAGCTCCGTGGATATTACGTCCAAATCGACCGGCAATAAAATAACAATTCACGTATGACTTTCAACACAAATATAATAGTATGGCGAGGGTCTCGAGGGTTCGACGAACATTTATCGATATTCTTAAACTTAGCAAAAAGTACCCATAAGCTTAGAAAAATAAAGATTATCGACGTTAATGATGGCTCACAAGTGAAACTCATCATATGAAGTCTCTACCTACTTCGGAATTACTCGAACTCGAAACCCGGTTTTGTTGCAATAAACAAAACAGTAAAACCGGCAAAAACCGCGGGTTTCGGTTATATATAATATAAATTTAGTTTTCGCAGAAGTTTGCAGCGGAAAACCTCGGTTTTCTTTATAAAAAAAACCTTAAAACTTTTCTAAACCCGAAACCCTCTTTTCAATTTTCAACTTCGGAAAACCGGGTTTTGAAAAAAGTTTGGATTTCAGAAATCGTCGTGAGTCTTTGACCTCACTGAAAGCTCTCTAAAAACTATTTTTATTGCTAAAGCTTTCATGAGTACTAGTATGAGTAGTATGAGTGTGGAAGGAAATTAAGAAAATTAAAAAACTTGTCTAAAATTTTCCAAATAGCACTTTGAAAGTTCAGACAAAGGAGGAAAGAAAAGTTCAGACAATAAATAAAGGCAACTCATAGAAAAATCGAAACAGACGCCCATGATGTGGCGATAGCAAGCCAAACTTGGTGCAAAAGTGAAGTTTTATGTTGTTTGCTGTCAACAAATGCACGACAAATAATCCAATACATCTCCGGCAAACGAGATTGTGTCGACTTGGAAAGAGACAACGTCTTGACATTTTCCAAACAAGTTGAAACAAGTAAAACCTTTCATCCCACGGGCGATTCTGGCGCAAACACTGCAACTTTTACTTTTTCAATTACATTCGAAATGCTCTATTGTTCTATTTCTTCCTATTCTTTCCTATTTTCTTCAGATTTTCCTTTTTTCCTAACATTTACCAAAGCTGAACTATCCTTCTAAAGTAATGTTTGTCAATAAATTTTATTCGTAGAATACAAAAACCTCCCTGGGAAAAATCAAAGTTTGTGTTAACGTCACCCATCTCCAGGGAGTATGGGGATGGGTGACGTTGGTCTAACGACGTTGGTTATACATTACAAAGGCATGTTTGTTGCACGTGCAAGATTTAACAATATTTGTCAAATTAATAGACGGATCGGTTGTGCACGTTGGTTGGTGGCACGTGGCGGTTTAGCAAATAGAACGATGGGATATATGTTCGGGGACTCATTACAGGACACAGCGACGTAGTCCCCGAAATTCCGACTCGTCTCGACGGGAATAAAATCTGCAACACGCTCTCCCGACACGTGCCTCATCAAAAGAGAGGGTGTCACACAGTCGTAACAATCTCGACAACATTCGAAATTAGACGCTTTGTTGTCACTGACGCATTTTCCTCAAACACAACACGCTCTAGCATCACATCCATTCCACCAATTCCTCCCACGACTATTTACATAGCGCACGTAGGATTAAAGCGGGATTATACATTCCAATGGATGCGCATTGTAATAACCGGAACTAAATTTAGCCATGCCGTCAGTCATCTGCATTCGTTTCGCATGCGAATGACTTCCAATTGCAGGCGAAACAAACAAAAAACGAAGGGTTGTGTGAGTGCGAGCTCATCATCAGCCAGCGTGGCTGAATGTTGTTGACCTGGTCTGTTTGTTGTTTGGCCAACCCCGGTTGCATTTTATTGCTGGCTATATTCTCTCCTCGTGCAATCGTATACGCGATAAATATAAACGGAAAAAACGACAGACGACATCGGCGTGTTGTGTTGTCCGAGTTGCCAAATTTACGGCGGGCATTTCTTCGGTAGGTGAGGGAGAGCAGAAACGGAACGAGCGAAAGAACGTTTTGTCGCCGATGCGATTACGCCGGTCATATATATATATATATATATATATATACACATACACAACGCACATGGCGATAGTGTCGTGGATTACGTCGGAGAACCAAGTGCGAATTTTACAGTCTTCTTTATCGGCTCGCGCGACAATTAATTTAACAGGCTTTATGAGGCGTAAAGTCGGACGCCGAAAACCGGTCATTTCGTCGGGCACCCAAATAAATGCATCTGCAGTTGCATCTGTAGAAGACAGATAACATCTTATTTTCACACCCAAAAATTGTTTTAGCGTGACATTTTCAACGAAATGGATGATTTGATTTTATTTGGTGCCGAAACATATATGATTTGATAAATCTTGATAAAAAACGACTCAAAATCTCCTGAAACCGTTAAAAAATCTTGTTATGAAAATCTCAAAACCTCAGAAATACATCCTAGAATCGGTAAAATCCTTAATTCCTTTTAAAAAACCACTTAAAACCCGTAAAAACTTACTAAATTTCATAAAAACCTCTGAAAACTAGTAAAAACCTCCGGAAATCCATAAAAACTTACAAATACTCGTACAAATCTTCCAAAATTCGTAAAAAACCTTGAAAACCTCTACAACATAAAATTCGTAAAAACCTAAAAAAACCCGCAAAAATTCGTAAAAACCTAAAAACCCGTACAACCCGTGTAAAAAAACTATAAAACTTTTTAAAAACCTCTAAACCTCTTAAAAACTTTGCAAAATCTTTAGAACCATCTAAAACCTGAAATCCTAAATGTCCGATTATTTCCTCCAAATCACGTTCTTAATACCTACAAATAGCTATCAATTTCATCTTCGCATAATTGAATATAGTACCTACCACCCACGACTCATAACTCAAATATGCCATTAAGAAAACCATCCCTTAATCCCAATAGCCGCCCCATAGTGAGAGTATCCCATTACGATAGTTTAATAGATAAGCTCTCCGACTGTTTTGCACAGTAAGGAAATCACACGCCGAGTGTACGGTGCCCTCGCCCCTGATGGACCCACGGGTGTCACCATATCACCGTCGCGCAACTTTAGCAGAGGGCACTTTGGCACTTCGATATACATCTCAGTTATCTGGCCGATATGTCATTTTGAGGGTGGCACCAGTGACGCAACGACCGGTTGATGCAACCAGAGTGGTAACGACGTTTAACTGCGCTTACTAATCAAAACGAAAAATGTGCACACACCCCCGCCACAGCCTCCCTCTTGCACTATGGGATTGACAAACACGCGTCGCTGGAGCGCACCATGCACATTAGTAACGGCGTATTAGATAAACCACCAGCGCCGCCGCCAACGCCCATCGCCAACCACCACCACCGTTGGCATCAACCGCCTCCCTCCCCTTGGGATAATATTAGTGTGTCGCGCAACACAAATAAAGCTCAGATGTATCAATACGAGATAGGGATGACGGGGATGGCGAGGATGGTGATGGAGGGTGTGCAACCCCAAATGTGATGCAGAGACTAGTGCATCACAGCCGGTGCATGTGCGTGGAATTAGCGCTATTAGGCACTATCACGTCACAGTCATGCCAATTATCTGCAACTACAAGTCATTGCGTGCACCCAGACCCTTGCCAGACACCCAGGGCGTAGGGATCGATCTAGATAAATCCACGCATAGTGTTTCTTTGGGGTTCGTTGTAACAAGTTGAATAAATCCCTTACGTGAAAACAGAGTAATCCTCTTAAATAGTTTATTATTTATGGGGTCGAGAAGAATTAGTCTGAATTCTTTAATAATTTATTTTATAATATATTTTCTCTTCAGCCAATATTAATTTAATGTTAAGCTAATCTAATTTATAAGAATTGTGTATATTATACCGACCGAGAGAATCGCGCGAATGGTGAGAGGGCAGACCACAAGGAAAGCGCCACACCGGCAGGCCACCAAAGAGATGGTCCGATAGCTGAACATTAATATCCCAGGAGAAGTGCCAGTAAAACATAAGCTAACCAGCTTAACATAAGAAGAAGTGTATATTAAAAAATATTGATATACAAACTACTGCGAGTGTATCTTTCGAATTGTTATTTAAATGCAAATATTTCGTTGGAAGAATATGAAACTAGTGTTTGTAAAACTAGCAGTATACTTCATTGAAGGCTGAAAACAACATTAAACGACACTTTAAACCTTGAAAAAATGTTAAAAAGCGCTTACCACTTTTTAAAAAATGTAAAAAGTCCTTGAAAACCATGTAGAATCTTTAGAACGTTTCTAAAACCTTCAATGAAACCAAAAAAACTTTCTATAAATACCGTTAACGTCTTTGAAATATCTATAAATAAAAAAATAGAAATAAATAATTTCTGCAAGTAAAATCCTTTTGTAAGGACCTTTTAAAAGCCTCAAAACTTCTTTGAAATAGCAATCAGCAAGTTCTATAACCTTCGTAGAATTCCTTGGTTAGGCCTAAAACCTCGTAAAACCAAAAACAGTTTTAAAATTTGATCAAAATTTCAAATAATTTCATCATTATCAATCCAATTATATCCACGACCCTAATTCACAATGGGAAACATCTTAAAATTCATTATAAACTTAAAAAACGTAAAAAAATCTTTTAAAAGGCTCACAAGAATTTTTGGAAACTTAAAAAAGAAACCTCTGCAAAATCTTCAAAACCCCATGAAAATCTTTTATAAAACCTGAATTTTCAAAAGAAATACCGGTAATAAACACTTAGATAATATTAAAATATAGAAATGTTTTATTTACCTTTTGGAATTTGCAGAAACATATTAATTATTCGTCAAAAACATACAATAAATAAACTCGGTTGTTTACAATATACGTAAGATATCAACAAGATTACAACACAAGATTACAACACTTACCTCTCATAGCCTTTCGAATGCTGCCACTAATTAGCAAAATAACTGACCACAGTTAAAACCGGTTACGACTACAAATTATGCTAATTAAGCAAATTGCATTAGCCAAAAACGTGATTAATTAATTAGACTATTAATTACGATGTGACTGTTATATCTATCTGCTCGCGCCTGTAAGCCTTCTTACTACACACACATACGCGCGCATCTGCAGGCAGTTTCGAGGCAAATTTTACTCCTCGCGCTCTGCTAAACAGGCAAACGCCTTCGTGCGCGTGTTAATTGCACATGTTGATTGCTTTATTATATCGATGGCTGCCTCTGTCTATGTTCTGGCTGGCTGTGTACGTTCAGTACGAATGTAGAAATCCGGCCGACGATGTGCACGACGTTTTCTGCGTTCTGCTTAACCTTAATTTACATTACATTAGTTCCCGCAGAATGCCTACTTGCTTGCTGCTTGGCTCCTCGAATAAGCGCGACATTCGCTCGTAATTCGCTTCTGCGACGAGGAGAACGAGCAGAAAACACGAACACACAAAGATTCAGCGACGCAATATATATCTGCCCAGTGTTACCGGCGTTGTTAAGCTACCGGTATTTCAGTCAGCAGCAAGAAACAACAACCAATGCGAACTGTTTGCTGACTGCAATTGCGCGCGCGCACAGCCACACACATCCACAAGCCGTTTAATTGGAGGTGTTTTATGAGCACAAACGGTATTCACGTCCAATTACGATCATCCGCATTGTTAAACGCATTCAGCAATCGTTCCAATTGGTCGTAAAAGCGCCGCTAGAAATCAAAAACAACCCGCAAGCTTGCAGGAACGCTGGGGACTTGAGTCCCAGAGTGTCAAAGTTATCAAATAAATGTCGGGCAACATGCAATAAAACTCGTTAATGAATGATATATCACAGCGTTATGTTGACAGCGATATACCGACCATTAATACTCATGTTAATTACGTGGTTATCTAAGAAAAATGTCATTTATCATGATAAAATGTGATAGAACCCGAGCATTTGGTGGCCCGTTGGGTGCAATTATAGGCGGGTTGCATTAAATATATATATTTATAAAATGTTTAACGGGTTGACTGAAAGGAAATGAATTATATTTTAATGCGATCAGGCTATTTATAAAATAGGCGTGTTAATTTCGACCAGTTGGACAGCTGCAAATGATAATTATATTTCTAACGAGAGGAAATATCGGACAGTTGAATTAAACGTGGATAATGTAAATTATAGCAAGTCAATTTTTGTGTTAATCAACATTTGACAAGAGGAAATTCAAGTATTTAATTTTAAAAAATATGCAAAACCCTACAAACATTCTAAACAACCTTTAAATCCTGATCACCTGAAACTACATGAAGCTTAAAAATCTTAAATTCAAATGCAAATTTAATTTAAACCGTTGAAAAATCCCTTGCATTGTCTGAAACCTCATGACACATATTTTAGAAAACAGAAACTATTAAAATGCTGAATAAACTAGAAAAACCTTCTAAAAACCTATTGAAATTTTTCGACTAACCTCCTCAAACCGTTGAAAAAAACTTAAGATCCATTTCAAACACTTGAAAATACTAAAAATGTTGAGAATCCTCCAGAATTGGGGGATTTCTTGGGGGTAAACTCATAAAAATCGTCTAAAAACCCTTTAAATTCTGGGAACCGTCATGCAAACGATTGCAAAACTAATAATCTCCTCGTTCGGAGACCTTTTTTTGGAAAACACTAAAAAACATGTACAATCTTTAAAAAAATGAAGTAAAAGCAATGAAATTCTTGGAGTAATCTTTTAAAGACCTTCGAATCTGCCTAAGGTTAGTCCAAAACACTTGTGCAATCATAAAAAACTGAGTTACTTGAGTAACCTCCACGAAACAATCGAACAAGCTCCAAAAAGGGTCCAAAAACTCGAGTAACCTTCTATAATCCTTCAATAAACCCAAAAACACCTAAAACACAGGTTAATGCTTAATCTCTGTATAAAACAACAAAAAAATCTTACTAAACCCATCTAAAAACTTGAATTGATACCTCCACCTCGACTCGATAGTGAATTTACAATTGTATAAATAAATTCGATTCTTTGATTACCAAACAAAATTTAATGTTTTTATAAACTTACACTTTGTCAGTGGAAAAATACCTTAACAAAACTCATGCTTTGTCGTAAATTACATTTTAAGCCAATGTAATCCTCCTGGACACTCCAAATCACTTTTAATATCAGTTCTTCTTAAAATAGGCAGTGTGTGTCGACCTAAGAAAATTTTATCTATTCAAATGAAGATTTTTCCTGGACAAATCTACTTTTTTAAACTCCGATTCCCAAGGTGCAGTTGGTGTGGTTTCCTGTGATGAACAGGCAATGCGTGAGCAGACCTAAACCTTGCTTTTATTTGTATTCCATTCCACTGTCTGTTTGTATGCGAACATCGCCAATTTACTCTCGTTGCGCCGCGTGTACACGTTACAGACATACCTGTGTGACAGCGTTATCGATCCACGCGTTAACGTCCCCAAACCCGAAAACAGGAAGGGCTGGGTTCGGGTAGCATTAGTCTGGTAGTACAGAGAGGAAAGTAGAGAGAGAGACAACGTGGGCCAGACGCCCACGCAACACAACCTTCGGGGGTGTCGAGCGCGCCGGCAATTTATAGACGTTGAAGGGAAGGGAATTTTAGGCTCGAGCTTCATTGGATTCCACGTTGGCCCACCACTCCACTCTGTACTCTCTTCGCTCCTCTGCCTGAGGACCTAGTCCTAGAGGAGCACCCCGCCCTCCCGCGCGGTAACCTGCAATAAGTCAAAAGCCAAACATTCGCAAGATACGCCTGCGATAAAACCTGAAAGGTGCTATCTATAACCGCCCACGTGGTTCTCTAGTTCTCCAAATGCCTCCAAGTTTCGATCATAAATCGCTAACTTGCACTCCCACATACACAGGTCGCGGAAAAACGAATGATAACTAACTGCCTGAACTCTACAGAGTGCACAGAAGTAACCCCATGAGTGGTAATGGTATCAAAGAGCTAAAGAGCCGCTATCGGGTGATAGATGGAGTTAATGTGACAAATATAACTTTCCAAGCTCTTCTGTAACTAAATCATGTGGAATTGGAAAGTTTCAAGGAAGTTTATAGCCTCAGATGTCGTTTTATTATGATCTCTACGAGATTAGAAGTGACGTACGCACGAACGAGGCATAAAAAAACTCGTGTGAGTGTATTTATTATGATCGCAATTTACTGTAATTACAACAGGTTTAGTACTTTCAGTCTAGTTTTAGTATAGACTGGTACGCGAAATTGTGAAAAGTATAGAAAATGATGTAAGAAATTCCTTAAAACCTCTGAGAAGCCACCAAATCTTCTAAAAACTTTACGATTATCCAAAATTGTCTCTAGTAATATAGTTCACTTTCTGAAAATGTAGAAAATTTCTTTAAAAAACAGGACATCTATCTAACAATTACTGCAGGTATTCAGAAAACCTAAAATAAACGTATAAAGTGTATGCAAAACTGTAGATCTCTTGGTAACTCTATCCTCGAATAAAATACCGTTCGAGAAAACAGAAACAAAAACGTTAAAAAAATGGCTACAACTCTAAATCTATATACAAATCTAAATCAACATTTTATAAATCTAAAAAACATGAAAATCTTTGGAAAACTCACGTTTCTCGAATTGCTGAAGGAAAATTACAGTCTTAGAAGTCATTTGATCATGATCTTTTCCAGATTAAAAGTGACTTACGCACGTAAAACGCATAAAAAGCTCATGCGAGTATTTATTATAATCACAATTTACGTTAATTGCAGTCTACGTGCCTCCAGTCTATCTTGGGCTCGGACTGCGCCATTTAATTGGCAACGGTCCTAATTGACTATTATTGTCGAAAGATAGCGCACGAAGACGGCACGAAAAGAAAAGCACTAAATAACTTCTCGGTTGGTTTTAATAGAAAAAGCGTGATTCTCGTACGTAAAAAGGCAAATAACGAGGTCGGTAACATTCCTGCCAAATGCTACCATTTCTATTCATTACAAATCCATCGGTGGCGGGCTTAATATCCTTCATATTTTACAACCGCCGCGACCGGAGAAAAAATAATAATACGGCGCGACGAGAAACCTGCCCGACCGGAAACACCAAGAAGGCAATATCCGGAATATATGATCGAATAAAACCTTTCGATAGTAAAACACGCGCGTAAAACAAAAACGAAAGAGAATCATGGTAGGTGCCAACATATATTGAAAGGGGAAGCACTGGGGGGACTAATGTTCCATACAGATGGCGCCGAGAAATTTCGCTTGAAAAAATATTTGCGCTAAAATAAAGCTCATACGTGTGTGTGTATGTGTGTCAGTATTTGAAAAGCCGGAACCGAGAAAGCCGAGCCATAAAGCACATGTCTCTTTAACTTTGAATGGCGACTGACAAAGACCAGATTGAAATTCCCCGAACGGGAACTAATAAAAATTAATTAAAGCGTGCAACCCGACGGACAAAGTTGTTTGTATGGTGGCCTAGGCTCTCTCTGTGTGTGTACATGTGTTGGTTTGTGCCGGTACGCGGCGAGAGGGCACAATGGCGGGCTATTTGCTCGACGCTGATTCGCATTCTGCTGTCGGCTCAGGGCCCTGAAGAGTAGCGATGTAGAAAAGGTTTTTATAATTAATCAAGCGCAGCCGGCCGGACACTGAAGCATCATTCCTGCCGCGTCCGCTATTGAAATGGCCGCTATTTTGGTGCAGGAGCCGGGGAATTAACGCACGTGTGGTATCCTGCGCTATGCTGTTCCGTTCCATCGGAACAACGGAAAAAGGGTTGAATGGAAGTTCATAACGATACCAACTTGCATTCGGGAAGCGTTCGCTGCCCTATAGGTGGGTTTTTGGGGGGCTATGCTTTCATGTAGCCGCCACCGCCGGCGCGGCGTCGTCGGTATTGCAACTCTTTCAAAGCGAGGATATGGAACGTGAAGGAAGGGTTGTAAATGTGCAACGTGTAACGTATACGAAAATGCCGCTAATTGCGTCGGAAGGTAAGAATGGACTACATTAATCACAACTGCCGATAACAAAAGAGCAACAAAAGGTGTTGCAGATTCAATCCTTAAATGCCGTAGGGGTGAACACCTTGGCGCTTTGTGCAGTAATTGCCCAATTTATTAGATTAATAGTGACGGGCTTTTGTTAGTGAAAGAGTTCGTTATGTATTCTAGGGTGTAATCTATGAAGATTAATTAAAGATGTTCCTAGGAAAATTTTTAAAAATTTCATTAAATTGCAGGAATCATTTGAAAACCTTCTACAACATCTTGAAACCTCTTAAAATCCATCTAAAACATCTTTAAACTTTTCCAAAACCTCTTAAAACTCTTCTAAAATCTCTTGAAATCCCTTTTAAATCCATTAAACCTACTAAAACATTTTGCAATTTTTCTAAAACATCCTGAAACTCTAAACCTCGGAAATCTCGTCGGAAAACTTTGAAACTTTCTAAATTTATTTTGGAACTTTTTTGAAATTTCTTGAAAACCTTTTAAAGTCCCTTAAGAACGTAACATAAATCCTGAAACATTTAAATCTTTTCAAATCCTTCTAAAATTTATTGAAATTCTCCAAAGAAACTTTGAAAACCACCGAAAACCACCGAAAACCTTCGAAACTTTTTAAATACTCTTGAGAATCTTCGAGAATCTATTCAAAACCTTTAAAATCTTCTTAACATTATAAATCTCGATATACATTAAAAATAGTCACAACCCCCTTTAAACAGAATACTAGTTTATAGTAATTCATAAATTTTCTCTACAATCCATAAAAAATGATATACTACTACACTCTAAAAAATAATCTGGCAAAACGCTTAGCTCGCACCCTTCTTCGAGTGAGGAAAAATAAAACGGGAAAAACCTAAATGGAAAGTAATAGTATAAAAAACACACTCGGCGAATGAGCACAATATTCCGAAAGCACGTCGTCTATCAAATTTATAGCCGAGCGCATAAAAAACATATTATGACAAATGTTTGTCGAATCAAATTGTTGCGAGTGCTGTGGCGAACGATGGGGAGTAGCGGGGGAGGAAAAACAGGCCTTCTTCAGTCCTTCCTCATCTCCTCATCCTGAGCCGAGTTTGACAGAGTGAAAGCGCCAATATACATCAACGCAAGAAAAATGTGTGTACTCGTCTTGCGATCATATCGCCGAGGGTTCACAATGCGAATGTGCAAACAGCGTGGCGCGTCGTACTCTGGAGCAGGCGGCGGCAGCAGTTCGGAGGAAATGTATGCAAAAATGACGAAATGAATGGCTATTCAAATGCGGAAATGAAAGAAATGAAGAAAAGATGAACGCCGAATGAAAGTAATAAAACGTCGTGCCCGGCCTACGCTCACTCCTCTTCCACTCGCGCCGCCGAACAAATCTTGCTGGAAAATCAACGGAGAGAGAAAAACGTGAAAATGGCTCAGACAGTCTTGGATTTCGTCGCAGTGTATTTAGTAGTCAGAAGCAAAGCAAGAAAAAAAATGTCGGCAGAAAAACGAGAGTAAAAAATAATCTGTCACACCAACGGCTCCATTACACACCTATATTAAAAGCGTGCGACTTTTTTCCTAGAGTCTATACGCGTGATGTGAGATGAAGTAGGTATTTGTGGGCAAGGCTAAAAATACGGCTACGATTTTTGAGTTTTTTAACATGCCTCCAAACGCATAAAACATCGGTCCGTGTCAGGCAGTACAGCGCAAGATTAATTGAAGTTGGGAAAAAGTGGTAGAGCAATAGCAGAAAGCGGTGGAAAACAATGAGATCTTTCTTAGTTCTATAGGGATTTTAGTAAAACATCAGGCAACTCTTTTTAGAGGCTTTTGGATTGTACTCAGAATGGACTACATTGTTTCGGGATAATTCTTGGCCATTTCGTTGCTCGTGTGTTACGCTTTCATCTTTGATAGGAGTACAATACTGTTTTTATCAACTTTAACTTGGATGAAGTTACATGAATTAGCACTAAAATACATGACAACTTTCATAATATTTTTAGAAAACCTATAAACCTTCTGAAAACCTTCCAAAAACTGTTGAAAAAGCTTCTAAACGCTTCTAAAAAGCAATCTAAAAACAGAAAATTCTCTTTAATCTCTATACATTTTAAAAACCTAAATTTTTATCAAAACCTATCAAAAACCTTCTTGATAAACAATTGGAAACCATCTAAAATTACTCGATGACTTTTTAAAACAGTAAAAACTTCAATATACTTCTTCAATCGCCAAGAAACGACTAAAATCTCCGAAAACCAATGAAAAACATACCATAAGGACCTTCGAAAACCTTCTAAAATCCTCGTAAATCTGCTAAAACCCTCGAAAATCTTATAAAACTTTTGGAAGACCTTCTAAAACCCTCCGCAAAAACGTACTAAACCGGATAGAATATGTTGAAACCTCTTTGAAACTATCTAAATCATTCTACAATCCCTTTGAAACTTCTGAAAACCTTACAATAGCCTAGAAAAGTCATAAAACATAGAAAAAAAGTTCAAAAAACATCTAAATTCGTCCTGAAAACCTTTCAAAAACTTCTAAAATATAACATTTATAAGTTAGCCAAGAATAAGTTGTGATGTTTAACTGAATTTTATACGAAAATAAAGCAGTAAGGTCGATAAGAAGTATCTATTTCTAAAGCCTAGTGATTTAAGTATAACATCAACCAACTCTTTTCTCAACCAATTCTTTTCCGAATTACACTCAAAGAAAGTACCAAGCTGGCAGGCTACTACATTGTTTCCTACTATTTCTTGGCCATTTCGCCGGTCGTGCGTTCGTCGCTCACGTCCGATATGAGAACAGATTTTTTTATTACCAAACTTCGACGGCGTTACAGGGATTAGCACTTTGCGCCTCCTCCCGCCCAGCCTCTCAAATAACACGCTGCGGCGATAAATAAACTTCGACTGCTTGTTGCGCATACCGTTACGAAGCTCGTAAGTTCCTTTATAAAACGACGCTGTAAATGTTACAAACTTATAAAAGCTTGTAAAAATATTACTATCGAACGCACCGGGCAAAAACACACGAAGTCTCTCAAAAACACACCAACACGCAAAGAAACACACCAACACATATAAATTATGCACGGCTTTCGAGCAATTGCGCCTGCAAAATTCACACAAACCGGAAATAAAACACATTTTATTACGGCATATGCGATGATTCCATTCCCAATAAACGTGGAATGTGTAACGGAAAATATCGGCAAAATGAAAATATTGACTGACTCACTCCTCATCGAGCATCTGTCGAAAATATTCACTTGAATACTGTTTTACATTAGTTGCAGTTTTTTTGAGAGCCTGGTACCAGATTTTTTTTTTGTCGGAGAGGCATTAATGTGAAGTGTAGCAAATGCGTTTAACAGGCAATTAATTCCGGCTTTTTTCGAGTGGACTACTTCACTACGAGTGAAATGTTTGTTTTAATGGACTATTAGTAGCGGGTGCATGGAGGCCAAACGGTGGGCAATTGACCGCATGAATGGCAACGCCATGCCGATGGTGGTGGCTGACTTGGGCTGGCAATCTTTATGGTTTCCTGTCGATGTGCGCGCCGGAACGCAAACCCTGTGACAAATTGGCCAACTCAAGCGAGAAATGGCTCCACACACATGCTGCCGAACCGATCCAATTTGTCCTAGGTCAAATGTCAAAGTCAACAAATGCTCCGACGTTCAGAAAAATCAATTTCTTTCTTTCACCAACCAACCTTGGGGAAATTCAGCAAAACGTGCAATTTGTGTTTATTTAAAATTTTACTCAAGAATAACTAAGAAACGCCCTTGAATATATCAATTTCTTCCTTTTAAAACCCAACACGAACTATGTATAAAGCAAGTCATTAACAGTTTTTGGGGGCGAAATTGATTAAAACCCCAGAAAAATGTCTAAAACCTGCGTACATTTTTGAAAATCTTCTGAATACCCCAAAATTTTTCCAAAAACACCTAAAAATCTGTTTAATAAGGTCACAAAACCTCTTTAAACCTTTCGGAAAATTTCTGAAATCCCTAAAAATGTCTAAAAAATCAGAAAATCTCATAAAATCATACAAAAATATTTCTAAATAGCTCCTAAATCCATTTGGAACTACGGAAATCGTATTAAAAACCTTATCCAATCTACAAAAGTTGTTTAAATCCCAGAAAACCTACGAAAACCTAGTAAAATCGCCGAAAACCACAAATATATGAGGAATCACAACTTCCGAAAACTTTCTAAAAATCTTTAATAATGTCTAACAATCCATCTAATGGACGTTATCAATGATCAATGGTCCATAATTATCTGTAAAATTTTAGTAATTCTTTAATGGTTTAATATTGAAATTTTAAATTTTAAATAAATGGAAATTATTCTCCTATTCTGCTAACTTCACATTAGTCCAAGACAAAACTTGCAATTTTGCCAAGAAAAACGAAGAAATTGAAGTTAGCAAAACTTGAAAATGAAAAGCCCATTTGCCAAATGATGTTTTGATGATGAAAAGGTACTTAATATGCACAACCAACACTGACGCCTTATACAATTAAATGCGCTGTAATTATAAGTTTCATTTTTGCTTGTTTTTTTTTTAGCTCTGCCCAACGGCAGGAATTAATTATGCACGCCGCACTTGAAGAATTAAAATTAAAAGTTCGAACAAGTTTGCGTGCATAAAACGCAAACGCGAAGTTTTCCCGAGCGCAGAGACGCGAGTAAATTAACGTTTTCATAATTAAATATTTCGCCATTTGTGCTGCCACTGGTCGGTCGGTCGGTCGTCCATTCGGTTGGTTGGTTGGACGAGTGGCAAACCCGCAGCGACAATTTCGTGTGGTTTTTCCTGGCGTGCACACCGACACCACACAGTACAGGGAAAGCGCGACATTGCGATTACGGTGACACTTTAATCGTCGGGTAATGAATCACTTTTTATGTCTGCAAGGGTTGTTGTTAAGTTGATTAAGTCCGATTATGTTCGTCGACGGCGAACATTGAAACTTTACATCAATGTGTTACTATGCGTCTGCCGTACGGAGTGCATGTGAGAGTGAGAGGGAAAGGGAGAGTAATGTATGAGACAAACGCCAATGGTGATAATTTGATGAATTTCTATAATTACAGCCTGAGCGTATGCACATTATCCGCCCATGATTGCGTCATATATCCAAGCGGATATCGCATTAATGTCGAAATTAATACGCACATTGAAACGAGGATAATTGTTGAAACAGATCCACTGCAAGGGCTTCAACTATTATGTCGGTCCGTACCGTCGCGTCGACAGCAAATGGTTTTTAATTAAATTTAATTAATGGCCTGCGATTATGTTGCATAATATTTGCATAATACTTTTGGGAAATTTTGGATTGCACTTGCAGAAAACCTTACAAAAATGTCGGAAAATGTTCTATGTACTATATACCAACTAAAAATTTTGGAAAACTTTTTAAAAACCTCACAAAACTTATTAACATTTTCAGAAACTCTAAAAGACTAAGTAGAAACCCTTCTAAAAACCTAAATAAAAAATAACTTCATATAATAACTAAATAATAACTTCAGAAAACTGTCTAAAACCTCGAAAAATCTTTTAATTCCGCATAAAACATCATAAAGCCTCATAAAATCTTCAGAAAACCTGCAAAAACATCAAAAAAAACCTAAACTCTGAAATATTTTGAAAACCTTCTAAAACCTTCTACAACCATCAGAAAACCTTAAAAACAAACACCTCCAAATCATCTCCACCTCCCAGAAAACCTAGAATTAAAAAAAAAAAACTCTTCTAAACCAGAATAATTGTTGAAACAAATCCACTGCTAGGCTTCAACTATTATCTCAACACTCCCTGTCGACAACAAAGGGTTTTTAATTAAATTAATTAATGACATCAGATTATGTTGAACATTAATACGTTCTGGCAAATTCTAGAAAGCAATTCAGCCTTCTATGACCTATCAAGAATCTACTAGTCTGCTTACTACGTCGAGATAAGTAAATCTAATAATGCAAGTGTAGCAGCCCCGTATATTCTCACTGTAATTAATTAACGTTTTCACGTTGTGAATGCCTAGGAGTGTTTTGTTATGTTACGAGTTGTGGCAAAAAGGGTTGAATTTGGGCGGGTGACATATGCACGCAGTGCGGCTGAGTGATAGACAATTAGACGGTTTGTGCGCCTACCACCATGCTGCTTGCTATTTATACAAATTTATGTGCGTACAGGCGTACACGAGCGAGCGTGCTATGAAAATCTTCAATGTCTCGCGGTTTGGCGAAACATGTGCGACACATGTTTCCTTTTCGGGTGGTTAGTTGGTGGTGTTCGTTCGTTTCGTTCGCAACAACGTGGAGGGAAACGAACACGAGCGAACGAACGCCAGCTTTCGGATACAGATTTTCAGCCTGCTTTGTAAGCGCTCAAATGTACAAAAGAGGCTATGAATTTCCAGTGCAAAAAATAACGCATCCCAGATGTAGGCGCGCACAACGATGACAGCATGAAACGTGCTGGCACCGAAACCACCGACGAAGATTTACTGTCAATGTTTTGCTTTTTTAAAGCAGATTCTTTACATTAACTCATTCAAACGTTTTTTTGTAAACATATGGTTTATAAAATCACTTTTTAGTCTTCGTTTTTTTTTGTTTAGTTTCTTTCATTTCAGCTATTTCTTGGATTTTGGTATTCCAAAAATACCCATGAAATTTGTTAAATTTCTGAATTAACATGTTTTTTAACAAATATTAAAGATGTATTAAATTTCATTCATGAAGTGTGTGGATAGGTTTTTTATTAATACATTCACAATTTTTTTGATGTTTCCAAATTTTTCAAATGATCTGTGTTTTCTTTCAAAAATTCAGGCCTATCTAAACCATTTATAATTACTCAAAGACGTAATTGGACAAATAGAAACTTCAAAAACTTCCCAAATCTTTCAAAAACCATATAATATTCTTAAGGCAACTAACATTTTTAAAATCCTCAGAAAAGTTTCTGAAACCTCCACAATCATAATAAAACCACAAAAAAATCTTCACTTTCAGCCCACCTGGGCAGCACAGTTGGTAGTGCTTCGGCTTACCACGCAGTCGGACGGGGTTCGAGTCCCCGAGGTGGGCTGCTCCCACATGTGTGAATTAATTATTTAATTAATTCACACAAAATTAATCACACAAAAATCCATACCATTTAAATGCACACTACAAGAATCACAATAATTACAAATCACACACCAAAGATCACATCAATCGCAGTAAGCGCATCTCACGACAACTACAACAAGCAAAAACCACGAGGTAATCTCAACACACAACAAGGAATCAACCCCACACAAAAAAAATCAACAATAACAACATCAAAAAATTATCATGTAAAATATAAAAATAATAAATAAACATGTATCCAGGCTGAAGGACCAACTAGGTCGATAGCCAGGTCTATGGACCAAATACAATGTTTTTCTTCACTTTCAGAACTTCTTCCTAGATCCTCAGAAAACGTTTTAAAACCCTCAGATTATTTTTTAAAAGTCCCAGAAAACCATCTTAATTCATCAAAAAACATATATAATACCCAGAAAGTCGAAAGAAGTTTCAAAGCTTTTTTTGCACAATAAAACATGCATATAAATTTGTAAAATCTGACAAAATTCTCAGGAAACCTACGAAAAGAACAGAAAATCTTCGAAAACTGCAGAAATATTATAAACGCCTCCGAAAACATTCTAAAACACTCATAGGGCTTATTTGGTAAAGAAAGTCTTACAAATAAACGCAAAATAGCTTCAAAAATTGCAGAAAACCTTCAACAAACCTTTTAAAACCAGCAGAACATTTTCAAAAAATTCCGTTAACATTGGCAGGTTTCAAAGAACATCCAAAAATCTTATAAAGCCATCAGAAAACGTCCCGCAAAAGACGAAACAATGTTTTAAACAATGTTTAAAACTATATGGTTTTCTAACATAAAAAATTTGATTATAGGTTTGTAAAATTCGTTTTAAATATCTCGTAAAGAACTAAACGCCTACATATTCATTTGAATACAAATTCATACAACCTTTAAAAAATTAACATTTTTTATAATTAATTTCATTTTAAAATTATTTTGTACTACATAACATGCGGGAAAGTTAACAAACCACGAAATTAAGCTTCCCGCATGTTTGAGGGCTATAATTCTATTTCGTAATGAGAATACTGACTCAAAAAATCGTGATGCAACGAAAAAAACGAAACAAGCAATCACGACGACATACGCACTTTTCGGTATCTGATGCAATACGAAACGCACGATATTTCCTTTTCCTACTTCTCTGCCCAGTTCAATCACGAACATGGTGAATAGACAAGTATTTTAATCATTTTCGACTCCCTCACAATCGCATGCAAATGCAACCTTTCCTACCCCAAAACACGCACAAATTGATCTATTACAATGCGTTTACGTTGCGATGATAAATCTAATATTCGATTCATAAACATGCCGCTCGATTTAATGTAGTGACACGTGTACAAGGAGAGCATATTCGGAATTGATTTATGACGTCCGAGTGTGCGTCTCTGTAAAAACATTGTCTAACGGGTAGAATCGAGAGGATTCGCGTACAATGGCGATGAATTCAGGAAAAGGGGATCCTTGCATTCCTCTGATCGACATAGTGCATGCCCTGCCGACATCCATCACTGTCGAAAGGGGGTCGCAGCATGGCGATAACGCTCCTTTCCACCCGTCTCTCCTTTCTTCGATAACCGAACATGAAAGACTAAAGACGCGCACAAACACCGCAAATCGATGTCAACAACGAGCAAATGTCGCCCGAAAAGCCCCAACTTGTCGTCGAAATATGTAGATTTACCCCCTTTGCCCTTCATTAAGCTGTTTATAAATACACGTCGCAACGGATGGCAATAAAATTTACAGTCACTTCCGACTTTCTTGCACTCCTTTTGCCATCGCACACACGCGTACGTCAGTCGCGGCTATTAATAGCTCTTTCGGCGAGTTGAGGACAACGAGGACATGATTAAATTATTTCGAATGGACATGCGCCGCCGGCTGAATATGATAACGGTAATAAAAGTGGCGTTGTCCATCGATTTCTATGGCGTACACGCGCAGAGAGTCCGGGTTATTACAGAAACCATAAATGTATGCCGGTTCCGGAGAGACCGACCGAAGAGTACGTTTTCATCTGTCTGGGCTGGTCGACGCCGAGGCATTGTCTTTGACAATTGAATTCGCCGCGCACATAAAAGTTTTATCTGCGGAAACTGCGCACTCCCCCCGGGAATACTTAAAACGAAATATTAATTTTCATTCAGGAGAGACATGACATTGTCTGTACGCCTGTTACTCATGCGTTTTATCCGCTTAATTAATGTATGTACATAGTGAATAGATTTGCAAATACATATTCATTGTTAGAGAGGGAGGAGGATGAAGATTCGTATTACAATATGGCGATAAGCGCTACTACACTAGGCGAGAAACTATGCAAGAAATTTTATAAGACTTCCAGAAAACCGAGGAAACGTATTAAAAACCTCAGTGAGCCCTATAAAATCATCAGGAAACGTCCTAAACACTTTAGAAAATCTTCTAAAATCGTTAGAAAACTTTCTAAAACCCTCAAAAAACCTAACAACTTTAGAAAAACATTATAAAAACTAAAATTACGGTATCAAATGATCAGATAACCCAGGGTGACATAGAAAATCATAGAAAACAACTAAGAAAATCTTATATTAGATTCTGGAAACTTTCTAAAAGCCTCCCAAAACCGACAGAAACCTTAATAAACTGTAAAAAACCTTTCAAAATGCTCAGAAATTGTAATAAATTAAAACAAAAGGTCCTACCCATTCAGGAAACCTTCTAAAACTCTCAAAAAACCTATGAACTGAAAAAATAACCTACTAAAATCCTCAGAATTCTTTAAAAACCGACCTTGGAATCATCGAAGATCCGCTAAAACCTCTCAAAAACTTATTCCAAAAATCTCCGAAACCTATCAAATATCCAGAGAAAACTTTAAACAACTTCAGAAAACAATCTATACGTATCAGAAAACATTCAAAGTGTTGTAAAAGGCTTATAAAAACTTGTGAAACTCTCATAAAACCTACTAAAAGTCTCATGAAACCTACTAAAAATCTCATAAAACCTACTAAAAGTCTCAGAAAACGAAAACTATGAAAAACCTTCCCTAATCAGGTTATCAAAACCTCAGGAAACTTTCTAAAACAGCCCGAACAGCGAGAAAACCATCAAAATTGTGAGACCTAATAACTTTAGAAACCCTTGTAAAAACCTCGAAATAGCTTTGAAAACTGGTAGGATATCTTCAAAATTTAGATAATAATCTAAAAACATCTGAAATTTTTATATAAACTTCAGAAAACTTTTATCCTAACTAGAGAAAAACTTCTAAAAACCTCAGAAAAACTTCTAAAAACCTCAGAAAAACTTCTAAAAACCTCAGAAAATCTTCTAAAACCTTCAGAAATCCTGCTAAAATTTCCAAAAAACCTAGAAGTTGTAGAAAACATTCTAGGAGCCTTCGAAATCTTAAACTTTTTAGAAGACCTCTCAAAAGCACCAGAAACATTTGCAAAACGACTCTAGGCTTCAAAACTCAAAGCGATAAGACACAACATAGTATGCACGTGTCGGTAATTTTACATCCTTTACTATTAATTTGAAATAATTTGAATGGATTCACAAAAGATTTGCGAATGAATCCATGTATAGAGTAGGGGAGTTGATATGTCTGACGGATGCGGATGCGGAAAGAAAATTTCGTAATTTATGTCAAAATCTAATGATATCCTCCGAGGGTGCTGCTAGACACAGCGGGGAAAATCTAATGAAGACTTGCACATTTTCAATAGGACAATGCCACATTCAAAGCAAACGAAGCGTGAACGCATGCTCATTACGCACATTATCACCGCCCATTCTCGGAAGTGATACCGCCATAAGGCACGATATACTGGGGGATTTCATTAAGTTAATCCCCTGAAACCCTACTTAAAAGCGGCTAAGTTTGAAGATATCGCGATGAACTTGGCAAATGTCTGCAAAGTTTGACAGTTATATTAAGTCCTTCCGGAAGCTCTAATCATGGCGCTGTACAAACAGGACTACTTCCTGGCGAGGCGAGGCGGTCGGGATAGATGGAGATTATCGATATGCAAATATCAAATGTACAACAAACACGCAGTATTGAATAATAGAAAGTCGGGCGAGGAGAAGAGGTGGTGAGAGCACTTACCCGCAACGGTGAGCGTCGCATTCTTGCTGCTGACGACGCCGGCGTGATTGCGCGCCACACACCAGTAGACGCCGCTGTCCTGCTCCTTCTTGCTCTGCAGCGTGCGCAGAAAGAACAGCGAGCCGGCAAGCACCAGGACGCGGTGCGATTTGTCGGCGTGCGTTTGGACGCGCTCGCCATCCTTGTACCATTCAATGGTGGGCTCTGGCCGTCCTTCTGCCTTGCAGTTGAGGGTCACCGGCTCGTTTTTGGCCACGACTGTATCGGACGGATGTTCGGTGATTCTTGGCGAACGATATTGACCTGAACAATTAAAATTAAATTATTAATAAATTAATTAAAATAATAATAATATTATTGTATTTATGTCCAGCCAAGTGGCGCAGTGGTATGGTTGATGACTACTGCCCACGAGGTCCCGGGTTCGATTCTCGGTGGGGATGCATAGTAAAGTGAATGCTTCTTCTTATCAATAGTATTAGCCTCTAATATGACTAATTACATTGAACAAGAATTGAATAGAGCTAATGACCATAGTAGTCGATGCTCGGTAAATCAAACAAAAAAAAATTGTATTTGGTCCGCGCACCTGGCCATCGACCTAACTGGTCCTTCAGCCGTTTTTGTATACAATTGGTGTTTTTTATTGTTTTTTTTAGTACATGGTATGTATATATGTGAAGTTTACAATTTTTTGTTGTTGTTATTGTGATGTTGCGATGAAGGTGATGTTGTTGTTTTTTTTTCTCCGTGTTGATATGTGCACAGAATGTGCATTGAACATCATGGAGTGTATTGAATGTTGCATCTTTTTAATGATGTCATTCTTTTGATTAATAATGTGCGAATTTAACTGAAGTGGCTTTTCTTGAGTGGATTTGTAGCGTGAAATTTTAGTGTGAATTTAGTGTGAATTAATATAACAAATTAATTCAAACTTGTGGGTGCCCACCCCGGGGACTCGAACCCCGTCCGCCTGCACGGTAGACCGAAGCACTACCAACTTTGCTGCCCGCCGGGTGGGCCATAAATTAATTATTATTCATTATTAATAACAAAATTATTAACAGATATGCAATAGTATTCTATTCGTTAAACGATATCGTTTTGCTTGTTTTTCCTAAAACGAGGCGGTGAT